>JAVFBX010130945.1:0-15652 GCA_034783855.1 Mopalia kennerleyi
CATTAGGTTAATTTTTGGTGCAGTGCATGTAATTATGTGTGTCTTGGGTGGACTGCGGGGGTGGGGGGCATATTGTTTAGCAATCTTTGATTGCTTTTCTCTTGTTTTTTAAAACTTTTGTTCCGAACGATTCGGTGGATTTTTTTGTCTATCCCACCTTTAATAGAAAGTCTTATAAAAATGTAAAATACAGCTTTCGGAAAACATTTTTAAAAAAACAAGGACAATTAATAGTTTTCTAGAAATATGCCTTGGAGTCTGCTTTAAACTGAAGTGCCAGAAGTTTTAAGTTTTGAATATATGATCAAAGGGAAACTAAATTATAGGCTCCAATTTAGCTGATTCCGATTTGTTCTCCACCAAAATATAGTTTAAAACCCTAACTTTTAATCTAAGCAATAAAAAAAATTGGTTCATTTTGAGCCCAAGGGGTCCAACAAGAGTGTAAACTTTTATGTGTATTGTTAATGTTGTATTCCCTTCACTTATAGTGTCCGTAAAGATGTTCTGACTAGCACTGAACTAAATAACACTGTGTATGGTAAATGTTGTATTCCCTTGTCTTATAGTGTTCGTAAGGATGTCCTGACTAGCACTGAACTAAATAACACTGTGTATTGTTAATGTTGTATTCCCTTGTCTTATAGTGTTCGTAAGGATGTCCTGACTAGCACTGAACTAAATAACACTGTGTATGGTAAATGTTGTATTCCCTTCACTTATAGTGTCCGTAAGGATGTTCTGACTAGCACTGAACTAAATAACACTGTGTATTGTTAATGTTGTATTCCCTTCTCTTATAGTGTCCGTAAGGATGTTCTGACTAGCACTGAACTAAATAACACTGTGGACTTGTATGAGGTACAACTACAGGAGAAAGACAGTCGAGTCTCATCTGTACAAAAGGAAAATAACATACTGTTGTCTCGATGGAGAAGTACTGTCAGTGATTTGGAAAAGATGCGTGCATGTTTCCTGGAGAGTCAGAAGAAGAATGAAAAGTAAGCTAAAGAAAAAGGTGCAAGTTATAACTAAGGACTTGATTTCTTACCATAAATCACTCAAATAGATGCTAAAAAAGGAAGTGCCAATTATTTTAATATACGACAAAGCTATAGTCCTTGGAACCGCTTGACCTTATTTTTTCTCTGCATTTTCTTGGTCATTTAAGGCCAGAAAAGTTTCTTTTCTTTCTGCAATACGGATTTCACAAATGTGTTAGAATCAAGAAATGTTCAAAGATGGATTGCTTATATTTTTCACTGAGCTACTCTTTGGATGAGGAATAGTTTAGTTATCTACACATAAAGCAGATTTGTTGTGGTCTTTTTCACTGTTAATTGTCATGCTGTCTCTTACTGCTCTTGTGCCTTGTGCTTTTCTGCCAGGTTGTAATTTGTTTATTAAGAATAATAACCATCTCCAATTTGCCGACACCTGTCCTATGAGTGAAATAACCTTAAGTAGACAACATTAAGTATGATGGCAAACCCCAATCAAACAAATAAATTTGTCAGAAAGTTTGAAAATCAACTTTATGGATTCCAACTTACTGACATCAATTTGAATAAAAGGTCTTGGCAAAGAGGTCTTTGGCCACTTTCACAAAATATCATAGGACAAAAAAATATTGTAAGATAAAATCATGTCCGGTTAAATCTATAGGCATTAAAATATCTTACGATATGTAAATATTGTACAACACTTTGTAAAAGGCAGTGATACTCTCTCAGGCCAAGCACAGGTCAACTGTGATCCAAAGAAATTGAACACAACTGGACGAGGTCCACCTGCGCATCCTGCTTATGACGACTTTTGTTTGAATCCTGCGATTGTCAGCAACTGGAAGCATCTGAATGATCGCCAATTCATTACCATCAGATTGACTGCAACTGGGTACACAGGAAAGTAGAACATGTTCAACTTGCTTGCGACTGATAGCAACAGGGTGCAATTCAGTTGTAAGCACACTCAGGTCGCTCAAAATTTGTGTGTGATCAGATGTTCCCAGATACTTCCAGTCACCAACCTCCCAGTCCCAGATGCTCTCAGTCGCCAACCTCCCAGATGCTCTCAGTCGCCAACCTCCCAGATGCTCTCAGTCACCAACCTCCCAGATGCTCTCAGTCGCCAACCTCCCAGATGCTTTCAGTCGCAAGTTGACCTGGGCCAGACTTACCAGTCATGAGTTTGAATTGAAAGAAAGTGATGAGAACCAAGTTGCTGAAGGTCATAGTTCACAAAACAAAGGAAATTTTCAGAATGTGCTTTGGTTGTGTCTTTCTTCACTTACTTAGTTATCTTGACATGGTTTTGTTCCACAAAGCCTTTGCCATCTCAGGGTTCATTCCTTAATTAGGATAAGAATAATTAGGTGCGGCAGATACCAGTGTTAAAGTGGATCAGAATCAATCACTGAATTTTAAGAAATTTGATTAGTCACAGTGGATCTGTGCCCTGGTTGTCTCTGGGTTACCTGTATGGGGCACCAAGGGAGGGGATTAATCTTGTGGTGTCTTGGCTTTGTTTATTTCTGGCCCTTTGGCCAGTTTGGACTGTAGCAGTGGTGTGTTTACATGGCAATAGAGGAAGATTAATAATTTTTCATTATGTCCTATTATATAATTGTGCTGGTGTCAATTACCAGATGATAAGTTCACTACAAACTATCTTTAAATGAAAATTGAGATAGAACAAGTCCATCTAGGCTTTACAATAGCCATCACTTATAATTTACTTCACTATGCATTGTTCATTATGGTTAATATACACTCAAGTCAACTGTAGGAAAACACCACTATTATATTGGTGTAATATCTTTGATTGGTGTAAAGTACCATTGGAGCTATTGTCATATAAGTGAAGTACCCTTGAGTACTACGTTAAAACCCAACAATCAAACAACCAAACCGATTTGTTTCCATTGTCCATTGAGGAATAGGTTGGTGTCCTTGACTGGTTGGGATAGTATAACATGAATGCAGTGACTTTGTGCAGATTAAAAATATGGTGTAAAACCATAATCAATCTGCTATATAAAACAAAACATCCAGTTACTATAAATGGACTGGAGATGTGTAATTTCATCAAACATTCACATTATGAATGAGGGCCGTGGCTTTGTGGTATGGTGTGTGCTTCCTAATCCTACTCCAATTTAGCATTCACTGGATCGAGTCTGTCTGTCGACCCATCAGGTATATGAGTGAGTCACACAAGCCACATCGTGGGGGTGGGGGGGATTTTTACGAGGTTTCCACCCAGTTTCCCACCCTTATTAGGCAAGGAAGAGTGTGAAGTGGAAAATCCATTGTCATATAAGTGAAATACTCTTGAGTGCGATGTTAAACCCTAATCAAACAATCAAACAAACACAGTATGAACGAGTTAGATACCCTGTAGTATGATGTTCCAACCAAATAAAGTCAAAATTGATTAAATCATTCACTTCTTTGTAACACAGACACTGGTATATATGTCCATTAATAAAAACATTTGACAACATCTCATGTTCTTGATAAGTCCCCAAGGGCAAGTTTCTAAATAGATCTCAATCTCCAATTGTTATTTGTTTTACATATATGGGGATGACATTTCAATGGGTGTTATTTTTATTGAACATTAATACAATTAGACCAGAAAATCAAAAGTCGTGATTATTATCTGTAATTATTAAAGTGATGCATGCAATAGTAATAGTCCGAAATGGGGAAGAGAATAATTAAGTTGATAGGTTTAATGTCCTGGTATCTTGTCATGAAGTCCGCCCCTGAAAGTGATGGAGTAGAGGGTGTAATATTAGAGGGTTTAAACGATCCACATGATTCCTGTATCCTCTTGATGGTTAGAAATCTGTGTTTCCATTATCTAAACTTCATAATCATTTGACTTGAAACTGATTTGTCCCAAAATTTTATTTTCATAGTTTGACTTTTGATGTCCATTTTATGGTAATCTTTTATATGAAATGTCACTTTTATGAAAATAACAATATAATTGTGTTTTATATTTATTGGTTTTATAGCCAGACAAACTAAAATTATTAGGATATCCTTGCTGTAGCTTTAATTGCTCTCGACTGTGCTCAGTGGACCATTAGACAGATACAATATGGATAATCTCTCAATGGATTAGCAGCCTGCCCCAGACTCCCAGTGACAAGTCCCCTAATGGGTAGTCCCGCGATGGAACCCAATGTGCTTATCAGCTATGATCTGCGTGGTGGCGTTCAGCCATGTTATCCAAAACAGGCCACAGGGGGCTTGTAATTGTTTAAACGACAATTGTAACACGATTTCTGTCCATGTTCTCTCTGGTGTTGTTGTGAGAATACATGCTTCGCCATATTGCAGCTGTCATGCTCGGCTGGCACCCATCTCATCCAAGTCTCTTGCCTTTCATTTCAATCCACACCATTACATTAAATGCTTTGCTCGCTTCTTTTGTCCAGGGACATGACAACACTGTTATGCTGGTTCATTTTCCACTTAACTAGATAGCTGTCTGGTCAGTGGGAGTTGTTGTCTCGATGGCTCGTTCTCGACCTCTCCTATTTCAACCGTTAATCATCCTTTAACCTCAGACAATGACGGCAATACCATCTCTCCTAACCTATCCAATCTACACCAAAATATTTCAATCTGTTAATACACAAGCCAATCAAAACAGAAATATAACACCCATAAGCTTGGCACTTCCGTGCAGTGTAACGTAGAATGCGTAGATTGACGTGTTACTATAAAACATTGAGGTCAAACTGGAAGACGAATTACTGTGGAAATGTATCCTGATTTATAAAGTATATGTTTGGAAATATCTCATATAATAACGTTTTGTAAAACAGATAGTCGAGTAAGGTTGGATATTGAAACGAAATCATCAGTTGATTCAGGATTGCTAGTGCCTATTGAAGTATTCAGTCGTGTTATAAACTAAAATACAGACTAAACTGATAAATATTCCCAAATTTGTCCAGTTTGTTATTGTAGCCCCAAAGTATCTCATAACAGTTATAAATAACTTTTATAAAACCTTTAAGATCCTTTTTAAGTAAGTTAAAATATTAAATAAAGTTAAATATGTGAGTGTATAAAATCATCATTAAAATTGCACCAAAACAGAGATGTAATTGTTATGTTACATTTTAAAACGCCGATAGAACATTAATCATTTTGATAGAAAGTTCTTTTGAATCTTTAAACATGAGTACCAATATCTTTATAAGTCTATCTGACGAAACTAGGCTTATTGGAATTCATCTTTTTTGGGACGATTCGCCTACATCTGAGCCATCAAAGCTCATCTTTTTGGTAGACAAATTCCCGCCTTCTGGTCGTGCCCTTCCGCCAAATTCAATTATGGTTAGAAAGGGACTGGCAAATACAATTAGTTTGTTTTCAATTTACCATGTCGGCTGCTTTTTGGCGTCTATTGGTTTGCGTTGTGACTAACTGAGCCGAATTTTGAGAAAGCCAGTCTGCTGAAGCGGAAGAAAGAGGTAGAGAAGTGAGAGGAAACCGTCTCAGAGCGGGCCCTGCCACTGTTGACTTCTCAATCGGGTATCACTTACAAATGTCGCGGAGCTTCCATCAGCCTCAATACACCCAAGTACCTCAGAACAACAGTCCATACAGAGCAGCCAGTGGAGCGGAAAGGAACACTCTTTAAAAACACTTATTATCCCTCATAAATGCTATCTGCAGGCGATATCTCTGCCTCTCAAGCTGCCGTTCGACGCATGCAGGAGAGTGATCCCTGTTCACCAAAGGAAGAGAGATTTTTGCTAGAGCAATAGTTTTTATCAAAGACCCAATTACGCTTTCTTGCCACATAATCGGGGTGAAAGCTGGATTGGATTTGTGAGGACTGTTAAGCAGCTATCTCTCAGGAGATCTGACTTGCAATTCTCCACAATGGATTCAAAGAAATTAGAATATGTGTAAATGATATTTACTCTCCATTTCCTGGTCGATGCGGCCTTTCAGAGGTGTGTAGGATAACACTATGGTAGAGTGATGTAGACATCGCTCGGTCACAAGACCATTGTTCTCTCCGAATACAGCCATCTTCCAATCTTCTGTTGTTCCGCTCTCTTGGATGTATGGAACATAAGGCATTTCACTTATGCTTTAAAGGTATTCAGAGATTAAGTGGCCTCCATCTTACATCATTACATGTATTTCTTTTGTTATTAAACTATTACATGTAGTTCTTTTGTTATTAAACTATTACCTGCGGGTTTTGTTGTCATGCTTCCGGTATAGCCTTATCGAGAAATCCCGTCCACGTGTGGCCTAACATTGCCAGAACGGCCTTTTTTGGGTATTCATACAGGAACAATGATCAGTGTGGTATATAAATAAAAGCACACGTAAATAAAGTGATAGTTATAACCATTACGTGTGTAACTTGTAAGCTGGACTATGGTGGTTGGTCAATACCAGACACGTACTGCGGAGATGGAACAAGCGCTTTAATGAAATATACAGTTTCTCGTCTTATAAAAAATATATCTACGATTTGTGAGACCAATCCAATCCGAGCGACTAACACAATTTAGATGAAATCATTTAACGGTATGCCTGCGGAAAAGAAGATGACAATTCAACAATGTAAATAACCATTTTGTGGCATGTGTCAGTATTATTTCAAGACGCGGGCGGTAGGATACCTTCAGGTAGGTATATGAGGGAGTCACACGATGTAGCTCCAACAATCGCGGGGGTGGTTTTAGGAGGTTCCACTCGGTTTTCCGCCATAATGAGACAAGGGACATTGTGAAATGGACAATCCGTCGTCATATGAGTGAAACACTCTTGAGTACGACGTTAAACCACAATCAAACAAACAAACAGATCTAAGGGGCTACTACAACTACTTCTTTTTGTGATGTCTGTAGTGCGTCCTGTGACCCTCCTGTCCTCTCACTGTTTGATCCACAAGGGTGTCAGGCCGCCATGTGAGTGACATAAATTTAAGTACAGCGTGAAACCTCAAATCAAGCAAACTATTTTATATCCGGATTAAAATATTTCAAGAAATAAAACCAATGTGTCAGGAGTGTTATACTAATGTACTGTGTGCATTATCATAGAGAAAACTTTTCACCACTTTTAAAATAACTCTGGTGATACATTATAGTTTGTTATTAGCCATTGAGAAATAAATAGTGTTTTAGAGTCTGATGAATGCTATTGTCTCTATGACACGCCTGTGTTTCCGATAAAGTGAGATAATATCTAGTAGGGTCAGTGTTCCTATTGGTTACCTGACCTACAGCACTGCTGATCACAGAGATTGACAATCACGGGCTACACCAGTAATTGTCCCGGCCCACCTCGCTCAAACACCACCATTATAAACCCTAGAGGCAAGGTATTGTTGTCCTTAATGGCTAAAGTTCCAGTCGAATTGAAAGTAAATAGATTTTAGCGGCTGAAGGCTTATATTTCTGCTCGGGAGACCACTGTCCTGCCCGATGGCGAGATGTAAACTATTCCCCAGGTAGACGTCACAAGCAGGCCGGACTTTGCCTGACAACAATTCAATAACTACCCTGCTGATAGCATTCCTCTGTTATAATACCAATTTCATAGCCTTAAAAAGAAACCACTTACACGTCGCTTGCCTGCATAACTGAAAAGATGTATACGTCTTTGTTGCTTTGATTTATCATTTTCGCGTAAGACGGTTAACGTTGTCCCATTTGTGCATTGTTTTTAACCATAAAGATAACCATCTTCAAAGCGATTATAATAACCTTTTGTCACGTTTCGCATGGGACAATTTTTGTTAACGAATTTAGGCAACCTCTGATTTGTGTCTTTCTGATTTTGTTTTTTGTTTTCCCTTTGTCTTCACCAATCAGATTGATACAATTAGTAGGAATTCCCCGAAGTTCATTGGGGCCCGCGGCCGTGGGTTAGTGGTAGCGTGTGCGCTTCTTATCCAACTCCAATTTACCGTTCACGGATCGAATGCGTCTGTCGACCATCAGGTATATATGAGTGAGTCATACGATGTGGCTCCGGCATTTACTGGTGTGGTTTTTGCGAGGTTTCCTCCCGGTTTACCACCGTAACAAAGCAAGGAACATTGTGAAGTGGACAATCAGTCGTCATATAAGTGAAATACCATTGAGCACGACGTTAAACCCCAATCAATCAAACAAACCAAAGTTCTTTGTACCAATCGTACTACGAAGATGCGCCGGCAACACTGGTGTCTAGTTATGCAATAAGCATATAGCGGAGGAAACATTTCAAGCTTTATCGAACCTAGCTAGATTTCCGCCTCATCAAAAAGCATTAAGTGATTGCTTAAGTGCCTCGTGGGTTCGATTCCCGGACCGGTTTCAACTACCTGCAAAATTTTCTGAACTAGAATCTGTATACCTGTTTCCAGTACAGTTTCATTTGTGTTACCACAACATAATTTTCTTTTCTTATTACACCCAAATTTCTAAATTTTTCTCAAGCAGGATAAATATTCTTAATTCAATGTGTACATATATCGCTATAGAATATTATGCTACAAGCGCGGGCAGTTGGGAGGGAGCTTCCTGTTGCCCTGGTGCTCCCAGAGCTAAGGGCCAACATGAATCCGATCTGTTTATGTTTTGTATTACGTCCTGTGATTTACCTGTATTTATCCTGTCTTGTCTTTGCTTCTATTAGCGTCTAGGGTGATTTCCTTTACCCATTGGGCCGACAGGCTAGACTGTATATTGCTGCAGTGTCTGTGGATAGTAAGCTGAGGTGCTGCCCACACGATTCCATTTCGCTGAACTTTATTAAATAATCCCGAAATTTTTTAACATCGTTGGACGTATCTTTGGTCTAATTGATGTAAAATTGTTTAAGCGCTTTTCTTACAGAGATCAGCCGATTTCGTACAATATTTTTCTTCTCATTGACCGGGGGTGTTTGGAGAACTACTTGCCCTAGGTTCAAGTGCTGTCCACATCTCTATAGTCTATTCTGTCACAATTTACAAGCTAGTTCCCAAGTCATGCAAGTGTTATATAAGTACATATACAAATTGTGTTTTTATTTTAATTGGTTGACAAGTACCGAAGAACTTGTCGAACTTTAAAACGATATTTGCTAGTATGTTGAATACGGCTGTGTTACTTAAACCATCTGTCACTTTTGTACATGTATTCTACCTTCTTTTCAGACTCGAGCGGTTGGTGAAGGTGTTGAAAAGGAAAATAAATGAAGGAACTGCGCTGGATGCCGTTTGATTGACAGGAACAATATTTGCATAAACCACGCCCACAGACGGATTCCCTTTTAATGTATGGATTCATCTAGAAACTTGTTTACTGCATTTAAGTGATCAAATTTGTATCCGCCATCACGCATAGAGTCATTAAGCTAATTTGTCGAATAGTTTTTACTTACTATATTAAACTTTAATGTATACACAAAGTTATAGATATATGTTTATCTAATACATATGCAATAATGGTTTTATAGCGTTTCTTTAACGCTGGGGGAAAACACTTTCATATTGTGCCTAACATAACCAGTGCAAATATTCTTTCCGCGGTGCTTGTCGTTGTGCTCAAATGATATTATAAGTAACTTTGCTAGTTAATACCCATTTAGGAGGTTTCGGTTTCTAGTCTTTTTTTTAAAAATGTTTGCTTGTAAAGTATTTATCCATCACGATCTCAATTTTTTACAGAAAGTTTAGGCATTTTATACTCAACATTCAATATTTATTTTGTTCTTATGTTGACTTCGATAAGCTCTGATGTTTTAAATTATTATTGTCCTTAAAGTCCAACAATATTATGCTCACCAATCAGATTTATTATATTACATATATTGAATTTTTAAATCAATTTTAGATCAATATATTTCTTGATGATGTTAGTATTAGCAATTTTGAAGTTCTAGGACGCCATCGAGTAGGCTTCCTGTTTTTGCTCGTTAATGGGTTACACAGTCGCACACTTTATAGATCAAGTGATCAAGTGTCATAAATAATGTCAAACACACGGGAGGACGCGTGGTTGACGGGAGCTCGGTGTTGTACTGGTTCTCCCAGGGATGAGAGGCAACAAAAGGCCGTTGTGCACCGGATTGTGTCGTCCAGCACCTGAAATTTGTACATTATCGTATTGCACCATTCATTCTGCCTTGTGGTGTATCCTGTCGGGGTTTTTTTTTCACCCATTTTGCGGACAAACTGTCATATAAGTGAAACGACTTAAATACGGAATAAAACCTCAACAAACAAAATGATGGTATACAAGGCATTTGTATATACAATCAATACCCACTGTAGAGTACTGGCGGGCATAAGTCTACGTCTTGTAGATTTGACTGCGCCATTCAACCAAACTTAACCAACAAAGTAAACAAACCGCAGAGTATTGAAAATAAAATTGCCCAATTCTGCAGTCATGACTGATAAGAATCTATTGTAAGAATGCAGTGTATTTCAGGTCCTATATTTCAGTATTTGAATATGATCTGTATTTAAAACAAGAAACGAATCCCGTAAGAAGGTGCAGTGTCAATGATGAAAACTGCAATACCAAAAGCTCGGATAATGTCGATAACTCTGAGTCTGGTTAATGGCATAATTGCACTGTGTAAACTCTAGAGACTTATCGAGGTGGCAAGCAGCAGGAATTTCTCCTTCATATTTCTAACATGTGTTACACTGGTGCAATCTGTCACATCGTCTTCCACAGCTTTTTTCTCTTCCTTGCATTTTTTCATGGAAGAATGTTTGTCGAAGTTATTGGTCTTTTTCCTTGAAGCCGGCCACTTTTTGCGTTTTGAAAAGAACATACGGGCTCAGTCTGTCTTCTCTGTTTGCTTCCTCTATATTTGTGAAGCTACATTGTCAACACTTGTTGGTGAAGCGGTTTCCGGAGACTTGGCTACCCATGGTGGTCTGATGACGACATTGTGTGATAAATACATAGGGAACTGTCAAGCTAACAAACTCATGTCCAAACTAAACGGCCCGTCCCCCCAGCCCTCTCACAACTGCGAATGGAAGTTGCCACATTTTATTCACATTATGACATAGATAAGGCGATTCTCTCACCGGTGACTTGTTCCAAGCGTGACACTGTTCTCCAATAGTTCGTCCGAAATCGATCTGTTCAAGGGTTCTTCGTCGTGGGGTGCCAGTATTGGTTTATGTCAACAAGCTTCATGGAAGTTCCTTAGAAGCAGAACAAAAAGTCTCCCTACTTGAAAGAGTAAATACGATACAATTAAAAGAAGCGCCTTCATTTTATCCCTCTTCTTCATAACAAGATGCAAATTTACCATATGTACCGAGCACAAAGGAACCTCTAGTTTTGGTCGATGGTTCTGTTTGTCCGGTAGTTGTGGTTGATTATCATCTTTACAAGTTAATACAAAAATCACAAAATCTCCTTAATTTTTCACGCCTTTGCTGTTGGCCAATCTAGTCTTTTGATGTACGCTTCAAAGAATCTTCACTCCTTGCACATGATAAAGTTCCACAATTTTTTGCGAACAAATAATGTTTCACGTGCATAGTATATGTAGGACTATAATAGTTCAATATAACACATCTAAGGATGTCATTACTCAATTTTTTGTGCCAAGTATGTTTAAACAGGCTTCTTTACATCACAATTGCTATACCATTAGTTATGTGTTTATCAAGCACGCTGTGTATATTTATATACCTAACTTTCCTTTCCAAGTTGTCATTTAGCAACTTTTCCTGCCAATAATTTATTAATGTGTAAGTGTAAATACGCACTAACAATTTTAAATAGTCTTTGAAGGATAATGGCATTTTCTTTTACAAGTAAATACGAGTATTGTTTGATATATTTATTAAGTTTTCTGTCAGTTGTAACAAAAATGTATAATTTTTTCTAAATGGAAAGAAAATGTGCCTGCATGTTCCGTGGATCGAATCAGGACCTTTGATTGTCACGGCCAAGGCTATGCCGACTGAGCTAGACAGATAAAAGACATACCTTAGTATTTATATATAACTGCAACAGTACTAAATCTTCCCTTTTTGTTTAATGAGAGCCGTGTCAAAGTAAGAAGTGTTTATTTGATTGGTGTTTCAAGTCGCACACAAGGGTAGTTCACTGATATGAGGACAGATTGTCCATTTCACACTGCAACTTGCTTAGATACAGTTGAAACCCGAGAGAAAACCTCGTAAAACACACCCGCGCGATTACCGGAGTGTCATTATGCGACTCCCATAGATGATCGACAGACGGACTCGGACCCATGCGCAAAACAGCGAAGAAAGATTAGTAGGCCCACACGCTTACCATTAAGCCACTGCCTCAGAACAATTAACAATCAGATTAGAGTGTAATCTCCTATCGTTTCAAGTTGCATTTCATACAAGTATTAGCACCTGAATTTAGAAATACGCTTCTGGTCATATGTTTTTCAACTTAGGCTACATAGATGGTATTATTAGCTTATTCTCATAGTTTAAATTTGATTTATATTTATATACTTTTTGGTAGTTATGTCAACTTTTTCTCATCAAGTCTTGTAACATTTTTGTATACTATTTTAGAATATTTAACACAATGTTTTGTAAAAAGATTTGTTTTCTAGTCTCAAATATTTATTAAGTTGGACTGTCATGCTAGCTGTTTCTGTAAGACATTTTATAATTTCATCCGAATATATTTAGAACCCAGTTGTGCAAATATCACATTTGTTTAATTCAATATTTTCAAATATTTATTAGTGTTATTGTGTTTTTATTGTCTCAGTGTTCCCCTGAACGTGTTGACATTCCATTTTAATGTATTAAGAATCCGATCATGTTACAAAATTGATAAATTTAGACTCAAATATTTGTTATTTCTTAAAGTAACGCTACAGTATGTGGTAATGCAATACAATTCTCAAGGTGCCTTATTTTCAATGTTTTATTGATCATTTTCTTTATAGTTATTGTGGAACTATTTATGCATTTAATGACTTAAGTTGGGAGTTGCCATACATACAATTTAACTTTTGTTTTGTACGCTATAACGAATGTGAAACACTCATAAGTTCGGTTATTCAATGTATCGGAAACGGGAGATTTTAAACGTAGAAAGTAACTATTTATTTGTTGGTTCAATTAGTTTTGTGCTTATGTATCTGTATAGCACTATTATTTAATTTAACAATCACGGTTGTAATTCAAATAATAAATTTATATGGATAACAACTTTTTTGTTTATTAGTCAGTAGTCACAATGTTTTAGTCTCATTTCAGATATGTGTTAAAACGATCCCTGAAATAATATTGAACCGTTGTGGCCAATAAACCAAGAAGTCGTTATCCATAGGAAATTCGATTTGTTTTTATGTTATCAAAGTTCTAAATGCCACTTAAAGAACGGTAGTAATTTATTTTGTCACAATAAATACCCACGCCATGTAAACTTACGTATTCCATACATTTACCTTTCTTTTTCCACTTCTCAATTAATTGCTCATCTTGTCGCAGAAATTTATTTATTATTATTTTTATGGTATTAGATTCATCATGCATATAATCTTTATGGATTAGTGATGAATTATTTCTTATATACATTTTGTGAATCTCATTTTACCAGAATTATTTCAGAGTTGATATTAAGTATTGGCTTATGTTTAGCCTAGCGACATTTTTTATGTACACTACCTTGTTTTATTACAATTCTCTTTTACACGAATTTATCTGTATTGTTAGCTTTGTCCAATATCCGCATGCCTATTTGGAGACGTTCTCCCTCTGGCAGTTTGTCTGGAGAGTAGCAATGCCGTCTTTACTTAGCACTTGAGGAAGCTTAATTTTCCAACAGTATCAAATCGCCTCATATTTTATGGTTTTACTACAGTCAATTATTGTTGGAATACACAACTGTCATATAAGTGAAATACCCGTAAGCACGTCTTTAAACACTAATCAACATCAATCTAATGTTGAAACATAAAACAATCAGAATTTACTGATACCAACTTTCCGAAATCTTCAACCGAAAGAATGCCTGGATAAGCCAAATAAAATGTATTTACAGATGATTCAATGTAGATCGTGAAAGATAAGGTCAGGAAAGAGCCGATGATTGCTCCCCGGTTGTACTGCCGGAATCGAAAGGAATGGCTTAGAAGCATTGTAACCAATATATGGCCACTTATACGGAATTTGATATTGTTAAGATTTTCTAAGATATAAACTTTGAGTAACTGTGTGCTGATAAATCTCTGTTATCTAAAAAAACGTAGTCTATCACAGGTATGGTATATACTGTATCACTCATGTACATTCATTTCGAAACTTTTAAAACCTTTATTTGTGCCAACTACTACACTATTTTGTGTCTTTGTATGACATGGTGTAACCTCACATGCGTGAATTTTTAATATTGCAAATCGAGTAGGCTTTATGTATTTTCAGAAAATATTGGATTACATTTTACATTTACACTGACGATAGGATATGGATTTGTGAAATTTATCTTCTTAAAACAACTCCTGATAATCTAATAAAAGTATACTGTGTACTATTTTTTAAAGAAAAACGCCACATTTTACTACTTATCCAAGAAAATTAGTTGCGATTTGTTTCAGCAAATTAGGGAATCAATGTACGATGAAGGTGTGAAAAATCTGTATCGCGAATATCTCACTCCAGATTCCTAAGAGTTAGTACAATACTAGTACCTTGTCAATGTGTTTTTGTTCGAATATAGTTTATAGACGTCTGGCAATACTAATTGTAACATTCCTTATACTTAACCTGTATGTATATTTCTATTTATTAAATAAATCTTACAGTAATAAGCACGTGTTTGTCTTTTCCTAGAAAATCTCCGCATGTTTGTATGCCTATAGTAATGTTTCTATTTGAACAGAGGCGAGGCGGTGGGGACTTCCTGCTTCTCTAAGAACCAACACGAATTCGTCTATAAATTGGCACAATTTGACTTATTTTAACGGTACGTTAGAGGAAGTAGAGGTATTTCCTGTTGTCTTTAGTCCTGTAATAGTTGGCAGAGATGTCTGAAGTGGTTTTCTTTACGCGTAGCATTTCTTCGACATTATCTGAGTGAAATAACCTTAAGTACGGCCTTGTGTAGACCTCCAAGCAAACAATTTATATGGGGCCAAATTTGTACTTGGTAGATCCTCGACAGTCACACTCGAAAATTCTTCGAGCATAAAAAGCCAAGAGGGGTTGATGGATGTTTGGCAAACCGAGATACCGAATATCTTCGTTACCATATGTGTGGCCCAAACATAAGGGCAAAAGAATCCCCACCACATCTATAAGGGGCTTTAAACACTTGACAATGGTGAATAAACTCTACGAGCTGCCATAAGCCGATGATTTTGTGATTCTTTGTTTTGCGTCTTGTAATTGTCCTGTCTTGTAATTACCCTGTCTTGTGATTGTCCTGTCTTGTAATTGTCCTGTCTTGTAATTACCCTGTCTTGTAATTGTCCTGTCTTGTAATTGTCCTGTCTTGTGATTGTCCTGTCTTGTAATTGTCGTGTCTTGTAATTGTCCTGTCTTGTAATTGTCCTGTCTTGTAATTGTCCTGTCTTGTAATTACCCTGTCTTGTGATTGTCCTGTCTTGTAATTACCCTGTCTTGTGATTGTCCTGTCTTGTAATTGTCCTCTCTTGTG
>JAVFBX010131056.1:0-15651 GCA_034783855.1 Mopalia kennerleyi
ATTTTTGTCTCCGTCGTCATATAAGTGAAATACCCTTGAGTACGACGTTAAACACCAATCAAACAAACAAACAAAACCAATAAGAACGCATATAAGTCTTTTTAAGCCGGTTCAACTTTTAAGCCACTCACTTCATATGTGGCTTTAATCTGAATTCAATGTTAAAACCAGTCTAAAGTGCCTGTCTAAATGGAAACGGCTTAAAAGTTCCACAATGTAAAAGACATCACAATGTCACATAAGATGAGTATGACACTGCTTAGTTAAACCAGCTTCAATCAGTCCATGTGAATGGACAAATTTTTTAACAGGCTTCGAGCCAGTTGAGATATTTGTCATAGGAACAGTCCTTTTCCGGAACCAGTTTAGAACTTAAACCAGTTTAGATTAAATCAAGTTTAAAATCTTGCAGTGTGAATGGGCCTTTACATCCTTGTGCAAATGACAGTATCTGTGTCATTAAATATTTGCACAATAGAGCTCTTCCTCCAAACAGTAAGTTTAGTAGTAATGGTGACTTCTAGGCTATTAGCTATGGAAAATATAATTTCAAATGCTTGGACAAACCATCTTCCAATTGCAAGGGTCAAAATGTGTAAGATGAGCCTTCCACATGAGTATCCTTGCTGCAATTCGAGGCAAAAACGTTACAAAAATTTAATTGGACTATTGTAGAAACAAGCAACCTATCAGAAAGTCGTTTACACATCAAAGTCAACAATTAACAAGCGTGCCGCCACTGTCAATTAACGTGTCTGTGATGATGTCAGGACTCGTTAATCGGACTAAGATAGTGCATGTATATCATCCTGTGTTTAGACCGCCTCTTTCTTATTGTAAGAAAGCCCCAATCTGATTGGTTGGGGTAAAGAGAGGTCATCCAAAAGCAGCTGTTGTAGACTCTAGTTACCTCAGGTTTTACTATCTATTGAGGCAAGGTAAGAAATGAAGAGAGGCTTAATGCGATGATCTTCTTTTCTGCCATGCTTCAGGAAGAAGGGGCAAACAGGCAATTTTGACCTTTGAAACAAGATCTTTTATTAATGATGTAAGGATGATGTAAGGATAAAGCATATTTTAAATCATTTGGAAGCTTGTTCCATTCCCTATGTGTAGCTATCTTAGTTATGTTTGGAGTCAAATTTAAAAGGTAGAATGGTCTGTAAAAATTTAAACTCGAACACGTATGTATTGTAGGTTGTTTCTTGGTAAACATTTTCATGAATATTGATAGGCAGACGATCATGATATTACATGAATATGAAGGCAACTTGAAAACATGCTTGTTTGTTCAACAAATAAAATAACTAAATAAGTCAATATAGCACAACAAACACTTTATGGATTCGCAATTTCTGGATTCATTCTCTGATAACATAACAGACAAGACTCCCACCTTCCTAATGCCACAAGTCCTAAGTCAATAGTGTTAGCAATTTCCTGGATTTGAATATTGGATCTGAAGAAGGAATAAATGCCAACAGCTCTTTTCTAAAGACAGTGACTAGGTTAGTCCACAGAGAAAATACATGACGGCATTTTGAAAATTATACAATATGAATAAGTAAATAAGTTTTATTGACTTGAAACCTGCCTTTTAATGGGAACAGCCAAGGCTCTTAATTAAAGCTAACTAGCAAGGGTTACACTCAAGCATAAATTTAATATGCCCAAAGTATGTGTTTGTTTGATTAGGTTTAAACATCCTACTCAGTGTCTCGCTTACATATGGTGGAAAACCAAGCAGAAATCTTGTAAAAACCACCTTGGGGACGGCCAGAGCCAAAGAATGTGACTCACCCATATACCTGTAGACGTAGTATGATAGAAAAAAGGAGACATACCTTGTATTCAACTGTCTGTTCCTGTTTAAATCGAGATAGCTCTGTTATTCGTCCTTTCTGTTCTTTGACCAACTGAAACAAAAAAAACAAAAAAATTGCATTATCCTGATTAGTCAACACACTTTTCGTCAAACAATAGCTCAACTTTTGTTTAATTTAAGCCCTGAATCGTGATACCACCTTATTGTGTATCATGGCCTTTAAGGCAAATTATTCTTTCTCTGCATTAAAAATATATTTTTTTATTTGAATTCGCTAATGACGATTTCACTGAATAATCAATGAACCAAACAAATGAATCAATCAGTTTTATTCACCATAATAAATGTTGAATTTTTATCTCCGCATAGACTGAATCAAGAATGTACAGTATAGAGTCCAATACAGAAATATCAAATCGTGATGGGGAGTGTATAATGTTACATTCCTACAAATTCTTACAGCCGTTAATTCTGCTAACGTGCCAGAAGTTGTCTCCTCCTTTTTCCGGGTTGTCACTAATGATTGTTTGTTTGTTGAATTCTCCTGACTTATCTCTTCAAACGCAGTCTGTAACTGGAACCACAAAAAATAATAAAAAATAACAGGTAATTCCACAAAAGGTCAATAAACAGGTAACTGATTTCAATCTGTTTGCTGTAGGACTGCTTCTCCAAACTGTGAGGAGCTCATTCTATAGTCATCATAAGCATGAGCTTTGTTTATGTTCATTTACCACAATGAGACTGTTGGAAAATTAGAGTGTCCGAACCTAAAGATGTTTCACGGTAAATAATGTTTAAGTTAAGAAGAGGGACACTACTGTCTGATTGTTTGGTGTTTAATGTCGCACTTAAGGTTATTTCATTTATATGATGGCCCAGACGAATGGGTGAAGAAAATCACCCTTGAAACCACTGGCAACAAACAAGGACACAATACATCACAAACAGATTGGCTTCATGTTGCCATGGCAACAGGAAGCTCCTTCCAAACCCTCCACTCAAAAAACGAGAGAAATATTAAAGGATGATCTGTAACCATCTAACAGAAATAAAGAGCTACAAACTAAGGTGTATTTTTTACAAGTCTTTGATGTTATTGCCAATCTATGTTAACATAAAACAAAACAAATCATGAAATAGTATTATATTTTAATAGAAATCTTTTTTGGTATGTGTTTTTAATATAAACATCTGTTGGAAATAAAAGAAAAGCCAGGAAAAGATAATGGAAGCCATTATACTGCCTATTAACAGAAAAATCCTTAAAATATAATTCCCATATGTATTATTTACACACATTTCAAAACACAAATTTAATGCACCTTTGTGGCATATTCAACAATTCAGCCCAGAATAAAGGGATGGGGGAATTGTGTGTGTCGGGGGGGGGTACCAATCCCTTCCCTTTAATACTGCAGGTGCCTTATACATTTGCAAGCAGATACATATTTGTGCATGAGGAAGGGCTGTTGTACCATCGAGTTGTTACCTGCGTAAATCTGTTAGCCTCGATCTGTAAGGCTAGTCTAAACTCATTCTCTAAGTCACTGTACTGTTTACACATACCATCCAACCTGAAAATGAAATGAAAGGAGTTTCATGAGAAATATTCAGAATTTAATTAATTGTTCGGTGCTATGCAGTATGTGACCATAATTCACTTCCATGACCACAATGCATTGCTGCTAGCTAGTGAAAAACCTAGCGAACCGTATGACCACTCCCACATTTCCCTAACATCTCTCAGATATCCAAGTTGAAGACCACATCTCCATCATGTGCTATGAGAAATACCTATTTACAATAGATTTGCCAGCCTTTCTCTGTAAATATTGGTATGATAGAAAATCAACTTGTCTCAGTAAATATTGCTATGACAGGTTGATTTTCTATCATACTAATATTCCCTGAGACAGGTTGATTTACCATCCTACCAATATTTATTAAGACAGCTGATTTTCTGTCATAACGATATTTGCCGAGAAAGGCTGACTTTCTATCATACCAATATTTACTGAGAAAGGTTGACTTTCTGTTATACCAATATTTACTGAGAAAGGTTGACTTTCCATCACACCAATATTTACTGAGAAAGGTTGACTTTCCATCACACCAATATTTACGGAGACAGGTTGACTTTCTATCATACCAATATTTACTCAGAAAGGCTGACTTTCTATCATATCAATATTTACTGAGAAAGGTTGACTTTTTGTCATACCAATATTTACTGAGAAAGGTTGACTTTCTATCATACCAATATTTACTGAGAAAGGTTGACTTTCTATCATACCAACATTTACTGAGAAAGGTTGACTTTCTATCATACCAATATTTACTGAGAAAGGTTGCCTTTCTGTCATACCATTTACTGAGAAAGGTTGACTTTCTATCATACCAACATTTACTGAGGAAGGTTGACTTTCTATCATACCAACATTTTCTGAGAAAGGTTAACTTTCTATCATACCAATATTTACTGAGAAAGGTTGCCTTTCTATCATACCAATATTTACTGAGAAAGGTTGACTTTCTATCATACCAACATTTACTGAGAAAAGCTGACTTTCTATCATACCAATATTTACTGAGAAAGGTTGACTTTCTATCATACCAACATTTTCTGAGAAAGGTTGACTTTCTATCATACCAATATTTACTGAGAAAGGCTGACTTTCTGTCATACCAATATTTACTCAGAAAGGTTGACTTTCTATCATACCAATATTTACTGAGGAAGGTTGACTTTCTATCATACCAATATTTACTGAGAAAGGTTGACTTTCTATCATACCAATATTTACTGAGAAAGGCTGAATTTCTATCATACCAATATTTACTGAGAAAGGTTGACTTTCTATCATACCAAACAGTAAGCCTGGTATAAGAGAACCAAAATGGCAGTGGTATGTCACTACATCAAGGCAAAGTTCTTTTTCTGTGAAAATACAGACTTTTTTTTATAAAATGGGGCTGTATATTTATTCCAGTCTGATGTGGTGTGTTTTAATGGGATTTAACGAGGGGATCTCAAAGAATCTAACACAACAAGCTCTATGAAAATTGAAGAGAATGGCGTAGGGATTTACACGCACCATGTTCACATTAGGCCAGGCTGTGGGTCAATTGAACTATACCACACAAATTATCCGTCTTCTGCATTAAAGAATAAAAGTAGGAGAGACGAAAAAATGTGTTTAACTTTCACAGCGTGGGGTTGACAAAAACATGCCTGTGTTGACAAAATGCACAGCAGGTTCTCCTCCCGAAGGCGTATAAAGTGGAAATGGTTTGCCGAAAATAGCCATCTCTATTGTCATACAGAGTTACACCCACTTCTTTCAAACAGCTCTAGTCGGCAAACCATAATAAACAAGTATTGGGTGCAATATATAGTAATAATATGGTTTAAACAATATTTAATTAAAGTGAAGGATTGACGAACAGGCTAAAGCCTATATTAACACCTCTCCTTTAGTAATAATATCATTTTATTTCAAACAAGTGTCAATCTAATAACTACAATTCAGATTTTCAGTGGATAATTCCACAGAATAGAAGTGCCAAAATACTACGGAACTGCCTACCCTGGAAAAACTTTATGTGTAATAAAATTATTTTTTAGGAGTATTTTCCTATCATTTAATGTATTTTTGTGTTTCACTACAGCATTGAATTTAAATTTCTGTTAGTATTTTAATGTCATATTTGTGGATTTAACATAAACTTTGTGTACAAAATATTTTACCAAATATTCTGAGTAGGTAGGTCAGATACTATTATGTGACCCTGTCACCGTACAAAATACTCAGCCAATACTGGCTAATTTTGGAAGCATAAAACCCTCTGTTCCTCTCCCAGGGTATCTTTCATGTTTTTTTCTGTATCAAAAAATGGCTATAACTCTACTGAAAATTTACAGAACATATTAAAACTTGAACTTGATCTGTCATTTGGGATAATTTGAATTATATAAAATGTTTGAGTTAAAAACTTTGAAGAGTTTCACAAAAACAGTAAAGAAAGTAAGATCAAAATCCTAATGGCTATATCTGAACCCGTTAACGGTTTGTAACTAGTCAAAATAAAGCTACATACCGATTTTGAGTTCAATCGGTTGAAGGAAGCTTGATGGATGAACAGTCAAGGGTTAAACCTAGAGTCACTAATAGCAGTGGTAAATATATACACAAACAAGATTGTTTGCTATTTTGGGGTTAATATGGTAGTAAGGAGCTAATTCCATTAGGGAGAGGAATATGCCTCAATTCTGTCTGTGTTTCATAAATTTCTTTACTTGCCTTATTGGTAAGGAAGAAACAATTTCTTGATGATTTGGGGATTTAAGTCCAATAATCCCTAAATTATTTGGTCAGAGTTTCAAAAAGGACTGGAATTATTTGGTCAGAGTTTCAAAAAGCAACGGAATTATTTGGTCAGAGTTTCAAAAAGGACTGGAATTATTTGGTCAGAGTTTCAAAAAGCACTGGAATTATTTGGTCGGAGTTTCCAAAAGCACTGGAATTATTTGGTCAGAAAGCCAAAAATCATTAAATTTGATTGATTTGTGATAGATTCGTGGTTAATATTGTGCTTTAGGGTATTTTACTTTTATGAAGGCATTGTATTCCAGCAATAATTGAGCCAAGCACTACCACAAGATGTAAATCAAGAAAGTTGGAAATTAATCTTCCTCCAGTGCTAACAAATTACCCTTGGTCAGAGGGCGTGAATAATTTACCAGAGGGCCAAAAATCACTAGATTTATTGGTCAGGATGCCAACAAAAAAATCTCTTGATAATTTGGTCTGGGTACCAACACAATGCTTGATTATCCTGATTAAGGTGCCAAAAATTGGTTGGCCATTTGGCCAGAGGGCTCAAAACCACTTGATCATTTCGTCAGAAAGCCAAAATATGTTCAATTATTTGGTCAGGGGAGTCAAAATCATTGGATTAATTGTTTTGGGCAAGGTGCCAACAAAAATTCCTGTTGGTAATTTGGTCAAGGTGCCAACAAAAGTGCATTGGTAAGTTGGTTAGGGTGCCAACAAAAACCCATTGATAATTTGGTTATGGTGCCAAAATCAATGGATTACTTGATCAGAAAAATAGAATCACCTGAAGATTTCAGACATCATAAGGCTTTTGTGTAAGATAAGACATATACTAGATCACTATTACAGTGCTCAGTGTTTACCACTGTGCTATTTCTCTTGTACAATAGTGATGTAAACGACCACAGCAATAGACTTAGCTAGATCCTGTCCACCTGTCATTTTAAACTGGCAGATTTCTAAAAAATGGTTCAAATGATATGTAGCAATTTTTAATTTTAACATGGTAAAGATAGGAAAATGGACAATTTTGACAGGCAGAATTCCTCAAACTAGGGGTTAAGACGGACAGATTTTCAATCTTAGTTATGTCACTGGCCGCACTGAAATCTTAAGTGTTTTCCTGTGTAGGAATTCCTGTTTGTCTATTTGTTAGACTGTATGTCTCCTCTTGGAGCATACTGCCGATAGCCAGAGGGTCAATTTAATTGATAAAGATCATTCAACGCAACAGAGACTCTTATTGAGGATAATGGAACGGAATACATGTAGGTCTTTGTCTAAGTGAGAAGTGACTAATGGCGCTTCACGGCTGTCTGTCATTCTACCCCTCTCTCCTGACTTCTCTCTATTAATCAAGCTGGATGTATTGAAAGGGACCCCTAATCAATGGACTCTATTACGTCCGGTTATTGATGTAACATGGATAAGCGAGGTCAAAGGGGAGATAAATCTGGTGTAGCGTCTGAAGGTAGAGTAATCTGGACAATTGCTCTACATCTAATGAGTTCAGGTTTTCTAATAAATCGTGAGGACTGTAGACGACCTGTCCCTGATAGCGGTGTATCCGTGCCAGACAAAACCACTGTATCCACCAGATAAGTGAGTGAGGGTGTGGACAGAGGTCAGGCAATATTTGTCTGTGTTGGTGAGAGGAGTTGGATCAGGGGTTAATCACTGTACAGGAGCCTGGTTTATTGTACCATCCTCCCCTCACATAATCAATCCTGTCTCCATAAACAAAAGCCAAAGAGGAATTGTGGAAAGAATTCTCCTTAAAAATTTATCACACCCAGGTTATCATTACCTGTGAGTATTTGTCATGTCCGTTTAGGAGAGAGCTGAAGAAAGCGAAGAGCAGCTTCATTCTACAAAAAGTCAAGCTTAAGAAGATAAGTCAATTATGTGGAGCTAACTTTCATGACTTCTCTTTTAATAGTGCTATAAAGCTAACTTTCATGTTTTCTCTTTTAATAGTGCTACTATCAGGATTAACCTGATTCTGAGACTATTTGAACCACATCCTCGACCTTTTTCATAATTATGAACATCACTGACCTGATTGGTAATCAAGACCATCACTTGCCTGATTGGTAATCATAAACATCACTGACCTGAGTGGTAATCAAGAAAATCACTGACCTGACTGGTAATCAAGAAAATTACTGATTTGGTTGGTAATCAAGAAAATCACTGACCTGAGTGGTAATCAAGAAAATTACTGACCTGGCTGGTAATCAAGAAAATCACTGACCTGAGTGGTAATCAAGAAAATCACTGACCTGAGTGGTAATCAAGACCATCACTGGCCTGATTGGTAATCATGAACATCACTGACCTGAGTGGTAATCATGAACATCACTGACCTGAGTGGTAATCAAGAAAATTACTGACCTGACTGGTAATCAAGAACACCACTGATTTTACTGGTAATCAAGAAAATCACTGACCTGACTGGTAATCATGAACATCACTGACCTGAGTGGTAATCAAGAAAATTACTGATTTGATTGGTAATCAAGAACACCACTGATTTTGCTGGTAATCAAGAACACCACTGACCTGATTAGTAATCAAGACCATTACTGGCTGGACTAATAATCAAGAACATCAACGTCATTATAGGTATTCAAGAACCTCACTGGCTGGACTAGTCATCAAGACCATCTCTGACCTGACTTGTAAGTCTTGATTTATAATTTGACTTCTTTTATTTCTGTTTAATTAGTCACATTTTACTGCCCTGTATTTGTATTAAACTGATACTGACTATAAAAGTTGGTCAGTAGAATACTCAAAAACTCCGGCTCCCTAAGAGAGATAGATGATGATTCCCGAACAAAAGCCCAAGAAGCTGAGAGACCCGGAGTGAACATTAGGTGATCAAATCAACAGCCAGACTCCTATATCTATTCTTTACACATGACTGATCTTACAGCTAATCGTAATTAATATCATTACAGACAGGCTGATCTTAACAAATGTTGTTCCAGGTCACACCAAATATATTACATCAATATATCTTACTACAGTTCAACACGCATGCCACAAACTGGACTCCAGCTAAAAGCCTTAAAGGGGCTTTAAAAATCAATGGAGGAGACAAACCAGTCACAGAAATAGACTGGCAGCGTTTCAATAAACATTGTTCTCCTGTTCAAACATGGCCAATTATTTAAAAACAAGAACAGCATTAATTAGTTCTGATACAAAGATTTGTACTCAAGGGTATTTCACTAATTTGACAATTGACTGTCCACTTCACTCCTTGCCTAATTTCGGTGGAACACCGAGAGGAAATCTTGTGAAAACCACCCCAGCGATTGCCAGTCACATCGTGTTACTCACTCATATATCAGAGGGTCGACATACAGACTGGATCCGATGAACAGTACTTCGAAGTAGGATTAGTATTTAACCATAGAATTTATTTTCTTCATGTTTATTTCTCTATTTTATCTCATTATGGTGCCAGCACAGATTATTCCTCTTTCAACTCCAGACAGTTTATAACTTAGCCAGTCACTTTGGAACATTAATCCTCTCATTATACAGTAACATGTTAGTAATATTCCCTATGGTTAAGGTCCACACTGTGCACTAGAACATTTGACCTTGTTTGCATTAATACTTTACTATTTTATACTGGTATAAAGCTTCCAACTCTCAATGACAATACGTGCATTTGTATCGAAACCCTACAATTTAGTCGAATCATAATAAAACATAATTTAGTCTGATCATAAACAAACATAATTTAGTCTGATCCCAAACAAACACAATTTAGTCTGATCATAATTTAATATAATTTAGTCTGATTACAGACACAATTTAGTCTGATCATAAACAAACATAATTTAGTCTGATCACAAAAAACACAATTTAGTCTGATCATAATTTAATATAATTTAGTCTGATCACAGGCACAATTTAGTCTGATCATAAACAAACATAATTAAGTCTGATCATAATTTAATATAATTTAGACTGATCACAGACACAATTTAGTCTGATCATAAACAAACATAATTAAGTCTGATCATAATTTCATTTATTTAGTCTGATCACAAACAAACATAATTTAGTCTGATCATAATTTAATATAATTTAGTCTGATCACAAACAAACATAATTTAGTCTGATCACACACAAACATAATTTAGTCTGATCACAAACAAACATAATTTAGTCTGCACTCACACAAAAATTATTTATACTGCAATCATGCAAACATAATTTGGTCTGTACTTACATAAAAACCATTTATTCTGCACTCTTATGTCACATTATATTTATCTGTAGATACAGTATCTTAATTTCATATATTAGTTAGATACAATTTATCATATTATCTTGATACAACATTATCACATCTAGACACAATAATTACTATAATATTATCTAGATATTATACTATCAAAACATAAGTAGATATAATACTATCATATTATCTAGATACAATATTATCGTATTATGAGTAGATACAATACTATCCCAGTATCTGTAGATACAATACTATCCCATTATCTGTAGATACAATACTCTCATACTATATCTAGATACAATACTATTACATTATCTGTAGATACAATACTCTCATATTATCTAGATACAATACAATCATCTTATCTGTAGATACAATACTATCATATTATGTGTAGATACAATACTATCATATAACATGTACATGTATCTGTTTGTTTGTTTGTTTGATTGGGGTTTAATGTCGTACCCAAGGGTATTTCACTTATATGACGACGGATTGTACACTTAACAATGTTCCTGGCCTAATTACTGTGGAAAACCGAGAAGAAACCTCGTAAAAACCACCACCGCGATTGTCGGAGCCACATCGGGTGACTCACTCATATACCTGAGGGTCGACAGACGGACTCGATCCTGTGAACGATACATCAAAGTTGGCTTCAGTAAGCATGCTCGCTAACCACTAAGCAACGGCTGGGGGCCCTACATGTAGATACAATACTATGATATTATGTGTAGATACAATACTATCATATAACATGTACATGTATCTGTAGATACAATACTATCATATTATCTGTAGATACAAAGATATCAAGTTAAAGATAGGACACACTTATTTGCATCCGTCTAAAATTCTGATGTTCCTAACCCTATCATAACTCTAGTTATCATCCATTAAAGAGGAACACCAAAACAATTTGAATCATCGAATCCTGTGTACAGCAGACATCACTGATCTATCATTGGATAGTTCAAAATTGTCTGACCAACCGGAGTGCAGGAAAACTTAGTAGCACAGGATTTGATGACTCGGCTGGTGCTAGTGATCCTCTTTAATGGATGATAACCAGAGTTACGATCAGGTTATGAAAATGAAAATTAATGTATATTTTATTACACACAAAAAGTTTTACTTATTTATAGAATATGGTTTTTGGGTTGTCTTCTCCTTTAACATCCCAAACTCCCAACAAGAGATTAAAGCTGAAGTGTTAAGAAAAAACAGATGTGCAAAAATGAAGACAAATGAAGACAAATGAAGACTAATGCATCAACATAATCGTTTTTTGTGGCCCCTTTTCTCCGAAAGGACCTGGGCAACAGAATGATCTCTCTCAACCACCCTCTCAAGAATTCGATGATAAAATAATGGTGTTGGTATTCTTGATGAATTTGATGTTTATACTTTTAAAAAAAATAAAAAATAGTCCGCAGTGAAATGTATCTATTTGAGTTCCCTCTTGTTATTTCAGACTTTTTATGACCCCTCATTCACTAAATATGAGACTGAGGCTCTAAAGTGGGAACAGATGTTATCATCGGAAATTAACGCCCCGCCCAAGACCGCAACATCCTTGTTAGAAATATACTCAGAGTTTATCAATTCTGAACACTACAACAAGTTAGTTACATTTGTACTTGATTAAATAATTTTGGATAACGTTTTATAGTTACACATTTTTCTTAGTTTACTTTTATTTAAACATATCAGAAAGGTAACTCACAGGTTAATTACGTATGTAAAAAAGTAAACAAATCATTAAGGATGATGTAAAACACTGGCACACGAACGTTTACTTTCACTTTCGCTTTCATCCCCCTTTCAGATGGGTGGAGGCTTTAGAAGGTGTACCTGACTTGTTGACTGAAGGTCTCAGCTATGTCTTGCATACAGATGAAAAAAGTGGTAATATTTTTATTTCTTCTCCCAACAATTTGATTTTATTTTCGTTATTTTGGGGATAACACTTTTTTTAGTTTGAACAGATAACAGTTTAGAAAATTTTGCAGGTTCAAACTTGTGACCCTCTAATTACCCAGCTTGTCTAGGTGGTCAGTTTTTACTGCTTTTTACTGCTGGCAATATGAGGCCTCCTCCTGAAGGTCAAGGGTTCGATCCCAAACCTGTTCGAACTAAGAAAGTGTTATCACAAAATTAATGAAAATACTGTTAATATTTACTTTCCAAAAAAACACAAAAATCATTGAACAAATTGATAAACAGTTCAGCCTAGGTCACCAAAATAAGACACATCAGGTGTGTCCAGTTTGGAATACTTGATGATCGTCTGTAGGGGAAATGACACCCTTTTGAACATGTGCTTTGAAACATTTTCATTGGTTGACAGTCTTTTGACAACAGTTCAATAGAAGATGAGGTGAGCCAAGTTAGAACACTGATCAACTCTGATTAAATAAGCTCAAACAACTCAACTTGATTAAATGACCTGCTACAGGACACAGCTGTCACTCCTCAAGGGTCACACCAACAAATTGTTACCAACAGCTGGTGCTGGGAGTTGGGAGGGAATCCTTTTTGCCCCGGTGCTCAGAGCTAAAGGGCAATATCCAGCCTATCTGTGTGTGTCCTGTATTGTGTTTGTTTGTTGAGAGTCCTACTCATTGGGCTGGCAGGCCATGACATGAATGAAATAAACTTAAGTACGGTCTCAATCAGACAAAAACAAACCAACAGCTGGTTGAGTTTTGATGTGACGAATTAGTTTAGCTGGTAAAGATTAAAAAATGAATCCGACTCTTAGAAGGAATAATGAGTTAATGATTAGATAAGAACAATAAATCAGGTGGAATGTGATTTATGATGCATATATGTACTGTGTTTACAGGTGTATTAGATACGCTAGTAGATAGAACATAAATCAGGTGGAATATGATTTATGATGTGTATAAGTACTGTGTTTACAGGTGTATTAGATACTCTAGTAGATAGAACATAAATCAGGTGGAATGTGATTTATGATGTGTATATGTACTGTGTTTACAGGTGTATTAGATACGCTAGTAGATAGAACATAAATGAGGTGGGATGTGATTTATGATGTGTATATGTACTGTGTTTACAGGTGTATTAGATACGCTAGTAGATAGACCATAAATCAGGTGGAATGTGATTTACGATGTGTATATGTACTGTGTTCACAGGTGTATTAGATACGCTAGTAGATTGGACCATGGAGGGGTTGGATAAATCTAAAGCCATAGAACAACCAGATGCTGTGTTCAAAGTCAGACACCTCAAGATGGGCATCCGATTGGCTGGCAGCTTGGTGTCATGTGATCCTAACATCTCAGAGAAACTTATAGTAAGAATTATCAATTTATCATATGACTTGTAAAATTGTCGATAACATTGAGGGAAATATACTTCTCAAAGTATTAACGGAAAATTCACTGTGGATATATATTTTTTAACAGTTTCTTCTTTGGGATTTAACCCAACTACACCAATGCAAATTTGTCATTCATTTGGGCCATTTTCAGAAAAATTTAAAAATTACGGTAAAGACAAACTTAAATCAAAACGTTTTTATAAAATGTTTAAGTCTCCTCTGCCTCCAGGTCAAATCAATAATGGCTTCCTATATCCATTCCCGGCACATTTAAATATGGCAGCAGGGCCCTCTGTATGTTTTGTTTTTAACTGATTAATCAAGTGCAATGGATGATAACAGTAGAGACAAATCTCAAAAAGGAACATTTTTTTAATTCGTTTTTAAATGTACCAATGTATAAGAATGAGTAAAAAGTACATTGCATTTAACTGTTTAAGGTATTAAAAGCAAATTTCATGTCCAGTGTTTTAGGAATTTAGAATTATTTACATTTTGTCCCCAATTTCACTGATAACAGTGAAGAAAAAATTGATTTAATCTTTGAATTTTTTTTATTTTCAAAAATTTGTGATAGCTCATAACCACTTTTAGTTTTAACATTACCATAAATGATTTTTGCATAATAAATTTTAAAAGCATTGAAAAAAGATTAAAGAAACTAAATAATGTCTTTACCTTTATTTGTACATTTTTCTGGAAATGGCCCATTAATATACATTTTTTCAAGTGAACAGTTATTAAATTGTAAGTAGAAAAAAGACTAAATGTAATTTTTTTTTATCACTTTATATTAAAGATTTCTCAAAAAGTTTAGATAAGTTTTAAAATCTTGACATTCTTGAGTTTAATGGATATTCTCTACACCTTGATCTATCACATGGTCTTGTGAGTATAGTTTTGAAAGCAATGAAACCTTATAAACTTAATAATCACTTTTGATTTTTCAGACTCGAAACATCCAGCACATCTTGGTTGATTTGTTTGAAGAATCCTTTATGTCTGTGTCTCTAAAGATTCAAATCCTGCAAACTTTAGACCAGACGACACGTTTTAAGGATGGCATTGATTGGTTGTTAGGAAAACATGAGCTCCAATCAGATGTCAAGAATCTTGAAGACAAAGATGCTGCCGCAAAAGGAACAGTTTATCAAAGATTATTAGACTTAATTATGTCAAAACAGGTACAGATCATAGCAAATTAAATGCATTCCATTAAATATAGGTATTTCATTCGAACATTTGATTAATTTAACCCTCAAAATGTGTTTATAGTTATAAAAAGCAGTTTTGAAATAGTTTGAAAAACATCATTCTTTTAATTATAATTGGAATTTCTGAGCTACTCCATGTGAAAATTTACATTAACCATCTTTAGTCCATCATACCAATGCCTTTCTCAAGCAAATAGAAAAATAAAATTGAAAAACAATAATACTACTATAGGGATTGAATCAAAGTTCACAAGAGTAAATACTGAATAATTTCATTTTAATAAGAGAAACAATATTTTGGGGTAATCTTTTATTACAGAACCATTTAAGTTGTCTGATGGTTAAAACTAATTGGTTATCAACTATGAGTGAACCATTATATTATAATTGTTTTTTTATGTTGTAGACGGTCCGTTGTACGGTAGCTATAACAGCCCTTCTAAGAAAAGTCCATCTCTATGCTGTCATGATTAAATTAAAGCAGGCCACTGAACAGTGAGTTATTTGTACTTCTATCAACTTGACAATAAGAGATAACCTAAATGATCCCTAAATAAGGAAAATACTCTTAAGATATAGCGGGTGGTTGGAGGGAGCTTCATGTTGCCCTGGTGCTCTCAGAGCTAAAGGGGAACAGGAAGCTGATCTGTTTG
>JAVFBX010131165.1:0-15650 GCA_034783855.1 Mopalia kennerleyi
CGACTGAGGAAGCCGAGGGAGTATTCTGCAGGACTGGCCAACCCGGTCCCCCACGGGGCGATTTTTTTTTTGAAGATATTAAGCAAATATTTTTTTACGGGCAATTTAAAAAAAATATATATTTTGATCAATTGTGCAAAAATTAACTTGAATTTAGAAAAATCCTATGATTGTATTTAAGTCTAAATTCTTGTCTACAATTACACGGTAATTTGAAGAAAAAATCTTCAACCATCTAAGAAAAAAAAAGTGCTAAACAAAGGTCCATTTTAAAAATGTATTTGACTTTTTTGTGTACTAATGCAATATAAAATAAAACAAATCATAATATAACATTATATTTAGTGTCTTGAAGTCTTACTCTTTCTAAATATAAGTGTTGTTAATATAACCACGTTTTAAAAATAAGCGCAAAAGACACAAAAATATATGGGTGGCAGTTTTTACTCCTAACTAGTGGTACAATCCTAAAGGTCGACCGATTTATTGGATTCCCAAATTGTTTGCAGTCTTCCTCTATATTTGCATTTTGCTACCAATTTTAACCAATTTTGTCAATCTGTTCATCAATGAAGTTTGTATTCTAAAGCAATTTTGTTTTATTTTTCATAAATGCACATTTATGTATTTAAAAAATCCGCAAATCAGCGGCAAATGCAAATCATTTTGAGTTATCACACAAAATTTTAAAGAATCGATTTTAAGGTTATGCTAGAAAAGATTACAGCACAGGCTTGAATATGGTATATATAAAAATTTGCAATGTATCAGTCTTGAAAAAATCTATGTTTGTCTACCTTGGGATGTCAGTTCTACAGGTCCCGTTGTGGATCTCTCAAAGGTAGTTTTGTTAGGCGCTTCTGGAAAAACAATAGTTACAACATAAATAGAATACCAAGAGTAGTAATCATATAAGTAATAAAAATAATGATAATAATTAAATATTAGAACCAAAATGAAAATGATTGACCTACAATATATTGAAGTTACTATACTATGGTTAGGATACATTTTCTGAACAAGCTCACAAAGCATAATTTCACAGAAAAATTCCACTGACACCAAGACACCACGTTAGTGTAATTTATACCCAATATGACTGATATGTTTCCCCTACATGTAAATTTTAAAATACTCATAGAAAAAAAATACATGATAATTCGAATTTCGAAAATGTTGAAGAGGCAACATACATGTAGCACATTGTTCTGTGTACAGTGGTGGTGATGTTGGGATCGTATTAGCTAATTCATATTGTTTCAAACACATAAAAAATGTTTCCCCTACATCTAAATTTTAAAATACTCATAAAAACTAAATACATGATAATTGGAATTTCTAAAATGTTGAAGAGGTAACATAGCACATTGTTCAGTGCATTAGTAGGGTGGTGGTGGTGTTGGCCTCTTAAAATTGTCAGAAATGCAACAATCTCAAATGGCAGGCAACAAAGACCACTTTCAAAGATAAGGTTACTTCCCTTGTCAACATTTTGTGATTCTTATTTACTGAACACTATCATGTTTTTGTTACATGGTGTTTATAGTAATAAACAAGAGAAATAAAATGTCAAGCCATGACAGCTTACCAGTGATGATCTGTGTGGTTTTCTCTGGGGTAACACTGGTTGTCAGATCTTCTGTGGATTTAATAACATTTGTCGTTGTATAATCATTATCCTTAACACCAGACTTCGTTGTGGCCTGAGATTCAGTTGTAATAACAGGTTCAGACACAGCAGGAGTTGTGGAATGAGATTTCGTTGTGGCCTGAGATTGAGTTGTGATCTCTAATTGAGTTGTGCCTTCAGAGAGTGTTGTGCCTTCAGAAAGTGTTGTGCCTTCAGGTTCATAACAACACAACACTGATAAATCAAGCTCATAATTAGTCACAGGGATTTGCTCATCAGTTACTTTTGGGGTTAACAATGTAATCTTCAGTTCAGAAGCAGTGAAACCATTTTCAAGCTGGATTACACCATCAGCAGGGACTGTATAATCTACTGTGCCAAATGGATTAACAAATTCATCAGATGGGCTGTCTCTCTTCTCAATAGATACAACTGCCACATTTCCAGTTATAACAACTTTGCCCACAGTCACAGGTACATCACTATCCGGAGTAACATCTACCTGAACAAAAGAATCTTCACCCATTGGAATAAAAGCAGATTTTCCTCCTGGACGCAAGTCACCTACAGAACTTCCCAGGACTAGCTTTGAAACACTGATGGCATCATCTGGGATTTTCGTTGCATCACTCATTCCATCAGTTTCTTTACAATGTTCTACTGTTGTCTGTTCAGAGTTTGTGGTGGTATCTCCTTCAGACAAAGCTGACAAAAAATAAATACTTATTTTTCAATTTAATTTACAATACTTCTAATACATAATGTCAGTATTAATTACTTCACAAGTTATTGCTGCATTTATCATTACCCCAAAACAGGAATAAACTATATACATGGATGCCTCCTTTAAGAATTTGGTTTATCTGAGAAAAACCCTAATTTTTGATAATATAATATTCCATCAGCAGCCAACCATGCGTAGCTTTTATTCAAGTCCTAACATTACTCAAATGAGCTTCATTAAAAAATATTACCCTTGGGAATTAACATTGGATTTGTGGCTGCAATACGCCTGATAATATGCTTGTGCAAAAAGCCAACCAAAAGCATAACTTGTTAAAATGACTTGGGTTTTGTTGAAATGAGGTTCAACGGTTTCTTCCAAAAATACGCATCATTTACATTTTTCCAATTGGTGTTGATAGGCCAACTCGGGCATATCATGCACATATGATGATAAGTGGAGGAAAACTGTGACGACACCTCTCCTATCTTTAAATTATTTAAATCAAGTCCACTGAAATATAAGTGGTGCTGGCCACTGAAAAGATTTCTTCAAATGAAACCAATTAGGTCAAGCGAAAATGGCCAATCTAAGGCTCATTTAATTAATAAGATTTAGATAACAAACAACTTCTAGAGGAATTTGATTGAATATTTAAAAGCAGCCATCAATGGCAAACCTCTCTCACTCTTTCAACGGCTGTAAAGTTAAGGCCATAGAGCACCAAAATAGAATAACCGCATAGAGTGTGTGCAATGAAGCGAGAAGTCTATCTACCATGCATGTGGAAAACCAAAGTAAGTATTGAAACAACTATAAAGTATGATAGGATGCTAAAGTGTTATTTTAACTAACCTCGAGTGAAAATAATATTTAATAATAATCTATGGTTATCTTTAATTATATCTTTCCTTAGAGTCCCTACAGTGTTTCATTACAGAAATGTATCTACTCACGTGTAGTTTGTGGAAGAGTCACAGTGGGAAGGGCAGGGGTTGTTTCGACAATCGAAATGGTAGTGGTTATTGGCACTTCTAGAGAAAAAATAGATAAAAATGCAAAATAACAGATTGATTGATGGTGATTTAACTTCTTCACCTATATATGTAATGGAAATGTACTAGAAACAAAAACAGCCACTCTTAAGTCCGATTCTGACAGAACAAGATGCGTTTGTCCAGCTGCACTAAAAAAAATTAAGAACACAACTTTTTATGTTATTAAGTTCATACTAGGGACTTCTGTCACACGGCAGTCATGTTTCAGTCGCTAACATTACATGACGTTTTTCATTGCATTGTAACTTTATTGCTTGAACAAGTCAACCAATGTCGAAGCATAGGAATGAATTATGTCTCACAGTACCCTGTGTTGATAAGTATTCCTCCATTGTCAGTATACTTAATAAGGGTGTAACGATGCATCGAACTATCAATATATTGCAATAGTCTGTGATCCGATAGTAACACATTGATAGTCACACGAGATATCGATAACTGTCGCCAATAGTGGATGCAAATATCGATAGTTTCCATAGTTAAGTAATTTTCCCGAGCGTATGAGTTGTAGGCACATGAATTGTTTTAGTAAACATAATTGAGAGACATTGTTCGGAAGATATGCTAGTTTAGAAAGTTGGATAGGTTTCCCGAACTTATAAGTCTGTTTATTTTAAAGCCTTTATATTTTTACAACATATGTTTTTTTAATATATATTTTTCTATGCAGAGAGACAAAGGTGCCAAACAACTTAGTATATACATGTAGTATAAGTATTTGTGATTTGTTAAACAAATAAAGAAATCTCACGTAGAAATATACAAGTTTTATAATAGTTTTAAGGAAACCAATCATCCTATGGTCTACTATTTAACAATAAAAATACTTGAATATTAGGACAAATCTCACAATTTTCCAACAGAATGCAATGATTTCCGTTGTAATAAATAGATTTTGCTGTTTATTACTCTATCTTTGTTTTTCAATTTGTATTATTTTGCTCCATGCCCACTATTGGGCCAGAAAACAATAAAAATCTCAAATCTCAACACATCGAGAAGTGCTTACCTGGGAAATCTCCACAGACGATCAGTTGCATTGTCGTCACATAGAACCCTGTTTCTTCAGTCTGCTGCTGTTGTCCAGTGTTTTGGTTTGTTACTTGAGATATCTCCTCGAGGAAGGTGACACGCACTGCTGTCGCAGGGCGTTCAACCAGAACTGAGACATTGGGTGTCAGTATGACATAACTCTTGAGCACCTGGAACTCTTGGTTTTGAGAAGGCTGGTATTCAACCTTTACACTCTTAACATTTCCATCCAAGGAGATGCTTTCAACATACACCGGTTCTTCTGTGCCTTTAACAGGTCTCACAGTGACAGAGGGATTTCCTACCAAAGTATCCTGGGTGGGTGCTATCCAACCATATCCGTTAAAACCTCGGATATTAGTGACTGGGAAAAGGGACCTCTCACCAAGGTTTGTCTCTATTTGGCTGCTGTCAATAAAGTCACCAGCAGACATCACCTCCTGGCAGTTCTCTGTAACAAAGCGAGCATTTTGGTTTTTGTTTGCTTGTTTGTTTGATTGGGGTTTAATGTCGTACTGAAGGCTATTTCACTTATATGACGACGGATTGTCCACTTCACACTGTTCCTGCTCTTTTATGGTGGAAAACCGAAAGGAAACCTCGTAGAAACCACCCCTGTGATTGCCGGAGCCACATCTTGTGACTCACCTGAGGGTTGACAGACGGATTCTATCTCGTGAATGGTACATCGAAGTAGGCGTTAGAAAGCACACTCGCTAACCACGTCACGCCGGCGATCATGAGCAGTTTGGTTTAATTTATATTTGATTGATCAACTGATTGATTATCAATTAAGACATTAACTTCTGACAAACCTGTACAACATAGATATCATTGTGATTTAGCCATTGTTGGATTCATAGGGGTTCAATCCTGTGCTTATGACATTGGTTAATTCATTCAACAAAAGCTTAGTCAAAAGAAATAATGATAATAACTACATGTAGATTATGACCTAGATAACAGTTATAAAGGTTTCCAAGCCTGACACCTGACAGCTTGATAAATATCAGTTCTGTATAGATCAGCCATCATAGCCGCTTCCGTTGCAGTTTGAGATTTTGTATGCACCTGATTCCCATGAGCCTTCGTCGGTGGAACAGATTCTGACCTTAGGACTTTACCTTATGCCAGATGTTGTGAATGAACAAAGGTGCATGGGAATTAGGTAAGAAGACTTTGAAAGCTAGTTGCTAGAAAAACTTTTGGACTACAGGCGAAAAAATTGATGAGTGCAGCTTTAAAATGAAAGGGTTAGTTATATCGACAAACGTTTTTCAGGTTTATTCATTTTGAAAAGATTTTTATTTTTGTGTTGTTTGGATAAAAAATCTAAATCTGCAGGACGTTTTTTGATGAAGCTGTATTGTCAGTATTGCATACGCCAGATAATGACAGTACCTGGATCTAGTTTTGTATCAACACTGCTCAACATACGACATACAAATCATGATGTTTTATTCTCAAACATGCAGTACATCTTTTTTAGTATGATTGGTAAAATTTAAACTTTAATGAAATTGAACCGATTTTAAGGTTTTTGATACATACCTTCAACCAAGGGAGTTGTGACAGATACAGTCTCCTCTGTAAATTAACAAATGAAAATGTACAATTCTGGAAATACAACATACTGCTTTAGATACTGAACATTTTCCATGAAAACCCACTCTATCAACATTACTTTGATGAGAAGTGCCAACATTATACGACTGTCACTGGAGAAGTAACATGTCTAAGACCAGCTTTGTTGACAAGTAGTGCCAATCCGAATAAAGGGAGTCATATTTTGTCTGAATAATTTGGCTTTATGTTGACTGTTGCTGTGGAAAAGGTTGTTCAAAAAGACCATTGTTTTCTTCGGAGTCTCACTACTTGTGTAGCTTGTTAAGATTATCAGTGGAACAACTTGAATTAGAAGACCATCTTTGTAGCAAACATGAACAGTGCCACCTGACAAGGAGCGGAAAATCTGAGAAAGAGTGAAGCTTTTTTCTATTTATTTTAACATTCAAGTCTGTTTTATGGCCGTCGTGTATTCCAACAATAATTGACATAAACCGTAAAATGTGAAGGGTTTTCATAAAATTGAAAAGTCAACCTTCCTACAGTGCTAAGTAAATCATTACTATGCTCCAAACAAATTGCCCTTAGCCAAAGGGCTCTACTCTGATCAATCGCTGCTATGAATTGCCAGGGATGGGTTTCACCGAAAAAGGTACTTCTGCAAAAGACTCTTGGACAAAAGTTTGAATAGCACTCATTCATAGTACATGTACATACTCTGCTCAATCTGAAAACGTGCTGCTCAATTCTATAATATATTTAATAACCAGTGACAATTGACAATTAAGACTCTACAAATCTAAATGTGATGTTGGCACAATCACATCAATATATGCAAATTAAACATGGGCTCAACATTAGTCCTTAACACATTGCAGGCTGGAAATATTGGTAAGGGAGGTAATGTTATCCTTGAAAGGAGGTCCTCTGAATTGTTTTAAGTCACAGCAATCGTGAAAGTGGCGTTTCTAAATCATTCATTGTGACTTTACAGAAAAGTTCATGACGATCGACTGTTTTATAATCACAGAACTGGCTGAAATGCTCCATTTTTGACATTTTGAGACTCGGATTGAAAAACAGAAAAATACTGGTGTAATAACATTAAATGGTTCTCAAGGTATGCTCTAGAAACCAGTGTTATGGATGGACAGACCCATGAAGCCACAGGCCAGACAAGTGTTTGATACTTCCCCTCACCCACGCTTTATTTGAAGCAGGTGTTAAATGAGACTCACCTGTAGTAGGCAAAGTTGGAGGAACAAATGGAGTAGTTGCTGTTTGTTTGTTTGATTGGGGTTTTACCTTGTACTCAAGCGTATCTTGGTTTATAAAGAATTTTTTTCATAATGAGATACAATTTAAGCTAATAATAAGTCTATACTTGAAAATGCTGCTATCAGCTACAGGACATGACAGTAGTGTACATCTACATTAACCAGCCTCCCTAATACAGCAGTGTACATCTACATTAACCAGCCTCCCAACTACAGCAGTGTACATCTACATTAACCAACCTCCCTAATACAGCAGTGTACATCTACATTAACCAGCCTCCCTAATACAGAAGTGTACATCTACATTAACCAGCCTCCCTAATACAGCAGTGTACATCTACATTAACCAGCCTCCCTAATACAGCAGTGTACATCTACATTAACCAGCCTCCCTAATACAATCATAGCAAGTGATTAATTTTGAAATTATTGTTCCTGCATTGTGATGTTAAAACAGTACAACTACACTTGATTGTTTGGATGGGGTTTAACTTATATGTTGTCTGATTGTACACTTTACAGGCTTTTAAGAATGGATAGCACTTATAGTCATTTCATCAATCTGCTTAAACCATATCAAAATTAGTCGATTTATACTGCTTCATTTTATGGGGGTCACTTTAAATGGGTGTTACACACATGTGTGCCTTCCTGATTGTAATATCAAAGCTTAATAAATAAATAAATAAATAAATTTTGTCATAATCTTATCAAAATCAAAACCAAAAATGACAGTTCACAAAAAAGTCTGGAAATTGATATACAAACACTGTTTAATATGTTTGTTTGTTTTGTTTTCTGCTCAGGGTGTTACATTGTTACTTCATCATAAGACGGCTTGTCAGCCCAATGAGCCAAATAAAACATCCAAGACGACGCCAGTTGCAAACACAAAGACACACCAACATCATCTCAACATAAGGATTTGTTTGTTTGTTTTATTGGGGTTTAACGTCGTTCTCAAGGGTTTTTCACTTATATGATGAGGGATTAACCGCTTAACAATGTTCCTGGCCTAATAACGGTGGAAAACCGGGAGGAAACCTCATAAAATCCACCCCTGTGATAGCCGGAGACACTTCATGTGACTGAGTCATATACCTGAGGGTCGACATCTCAATATGAGGAAGATAGATACCGAGTCTAACATTAATCTGTGCATTCCTTTTCATGCTGTTGTGTTCACTACACATATAGGTCCAGAAAATGTCCAATACAGTTGATATAATTTTATGGAAAGCAATTCTTACTTTGTTTATAACAATGTATTTTTTTTTAATATGGTAGAATAGTCTGTAACCTTGGATTTCTTGTTTGGGGGGTTCAAACAAACAATCATATTTAATGATATTTCACTCATATTTCACTACAATACAGATCAGCTTCCTGCTGACCTTTTTTTCTCGCAGGGCATCTGGGCAATCTGAAACTCCATCCCATCCAACCACTGTCTGGCTAACTATCATTGGGGATTGCCTGCTTCTTAGTCATTTTTGTTCTGATTAGACAGTATATTACCTACTAATGTGATAACTTATAATTTTAAGGTTTGTTTGTTTGATTGGGGTGGAGTGGAGAAAACTTAGTAAAAAGCTCCCCTTCAAATGCTAGAGCCACATTGTGTGACGGTGGACAGACGGACTGGATCTCGTGGATGCTACATCGACGGAGGATTAGTAAGCGCACATGCAAACCACTAAGACATGGCCACGAGCCATAATTTTAAGGAAGAGACAAGTTCTAGAAACGATCTCATAACCCACAAGTTGAATCACAAATCCCCAGGAGTTAATGGGACTTGTTCAATGAACCCCCAAACCTCATTAACCTTCTTGTTTATTAAAGTTTGTTTGTTTGTTTGATTGGGCTTTAAATTTTTACTCAAGGGTATTTCATTTATATCACGACGGATTGTCCCCTTGCCTGATACAGTGGAAAACCGGGAGGAACCCTGTAAAAAGCACCCCTGCGATTGCTGATGTCACATCGTGTGACTCGCTCATACACCTGAGGGTCAAAAGATGTTTATTCAAGAGTTAATAAATTGTTTACCTCCAGTTGTGCTGGCAATAGTGCTCACAGTGTGTCCTGGTGTTGTCACTGGAATATGAAAAACACATCTATTATTAACTTGATATTGTGTTCAAAAGAAGAGAAGATAAAGCTCTCTGATGGGCAAAAATAGAAAGATTACCCCCTGATGCAATTATTATACTACTTGGAACAGTTTCAAAGCATTTACAAATCTTCTGAGAGTACCTCAAGCAATATGATTAAATACAACTGACGACCACTATGTGCGTGAAATTGAAGATATTTAATAAACTCGGATTGTATACCATGACGTACTGCTGTCCATATAATCTTAGTTCTCCATGAAAACAGATTTAAACACAAGAATGATCTTTTCTTGATGGACTACTATTGTTTCTAGCTTTACATTTATTGTAGCCATGTTGGAGGTGTATACTTACACTCTCCGGATGAGGGCAAAATAAAACGCTGAAATATACAGTTCAAAATGAGTTTATCGTTCTTCAAAGTTATACTACTCTTGTACTAGAGGTGTAGAGTGTTGCAAACTCCACTGGCAATTGAAAACGATAATAGAGGACTATCACAGGACTAGAGGTGTAGAGTTATGGTCTAACTGGGGTCCTCCATCAATCTGATGAAACAAGTGCTCAAATCTGTTTACTCCTACATGTATCCGTCTATATTTCAGTTGAATAAATAACAGGCATCCATATAGTTGGCTAACAATGTATAACACTTGCCTTGTTCAGTGGGTGTCACAACAGGATTGGTGGACTGGTCTAAAACAAGAATAGGGTTAAATATGTTGAACTGTTAAAAAACAAAAGCAGAAAAAAACCCTCAAGACATTAGAATAGAAATAAATTTGACACAGATGAAACATGCAACACTAAAATGTTGTCCATGAGATTGTGTTTATACGTCACCAATGGCAATGTTGAATTAGTACTGTACTATAGATTGATATACAAATACAGCCACCACCACCAAGACCAATGTGTCTTAAACCTGTGTTAAACGGTGTGTGTTTTACTGTGTTCACGTCGTCTGTAACACTATTATTATCATTATGTTGGAATGGCCCCATTCTAAATAGGAATGTAGTTTACTGTAAGACTAATATCTTTACAAAATTTGAAAACCTTAGGTTGAGTGGTATTGTTTTTATCTTGTTCATGCCCTGTTTACAGACAGGCAGAAAATTTAATTGGAATGACCCCATTTTAAATCACAATGTAGTTGAGTGCAAGACCAATGTGTTTCCAAAATTTGAAAACCCTGCGTTAAATGGTATGGTTTTTACTGTGTTCACATAATCTGGTATACTATTATTATGTTTCATTTTGTTGCCATAGAAACCAGAAATATGGTTGGAATGGTCCCATTTTACATAGGAATGTAGTTCAGTGCAAGACCAATGTGTTTCCAAAATTTGAAAAACATGTGTTAAGTGGTATTGTTTTTATCTTGTTCACACCCTCTATATGGATGGATGGATGGATGTTGTGACGACATAATCCATACGGCATAATGCCGATAGGATAAAAAACTTCTACTAATCCATGCAAGTAGAACTCTGATTGATTGATGGATAAGATTGGCATTTCTTACAATTCAAATGTTGTGATGAAACAATTACACAATATAGTTCAGATTACAGCTTTAAATTGCTGCACATTTAATGAGTAATTGGAAGACTACATGTATCTCAGTTTTCTGACAAATAAAGTGGACCATAAGAATGGGACAGGACATGTTCGGTCATCATTTTGACCTCTGGTATTTGACCTCTATGACCTCAATAAGACAAACATAGAATGTGAAGTGCCTGCAATGTCAGAGTATTAATGTTCCTCTAGGGCTAAGTTAAGACAGCATCACATTCTCTGAGAATGCTGCCCATAGCACGAGGACATACATCTATATGATCCTAGCCCACTGTTTGTTTGTTTGTTTGTTTGATTGGGGTTTAATGTTGTACTCAAGGGTATTTCACTTATATGAAGATGGATTGTCCACTTCACATTGTTCCTTGCCTTATTACAGTGGAAACCGAGTGGAGTCTTCCAACACATTTTCTTGACAGTTTAATGCCATAACATTATACTGATTTTGGGCTATGTGTTGAGATAAAGCGATGAACCCAAACAATAACTAGAGTCTTTAAAATGATTATCAAGAAACTCAGAAAGGGCTATGTGTTTACCATCTTCCCCACATCCCAGCACATCTAAGTTGATAAGTGGAATGTAACTGGTTCCCTGGCGAGGTGTGAAATCAATCTTCACCATTCTGGCTTTAACTGGTTCAGGAAACAAGAACTGCTCGTAACCAGATGTGTGGCTTGGGTAATACCTCTGTGAATCATCAAAACAACATACACTTAAATCAGTCAGTTTGTTTGTTTGATTGGGGTTTAAACCGATGCTGAATAATACATATTACATGTATATGTTGTGTCAGTGGATTGTGTGGCTTGGATATATCCATGTCACACATAATCATGCTACTGTAAATCACCACAACAACATACATGTATCACACTTAAATCAGTTAGTTAGTTTCTTTGATTGTGGTTTAACACCATACTCAATGATATGTCTATTACTTTTGCACATCACACTTTGCCTAAATACTCAAATATGGTGGGCCTTCATTTTATATTATTTTCGGCTTCATCAAAACATAAATTCTATGATCTGATATGTTAGGTTTTTTTTCTTCAAATAAAATTGTTTTTTAATGCAAAGAGAGAAAACCAACAAGTAAGATGTGGAAAGGAAATACTAACCACAGCCTACTTGGGCGTTTCTTGCAAAATTGATAAAGTGATAGACTTACTCTTTCCATTCCAAACTCTGACACAGCTTGCCAGTTAATAGTATCATTGCTGTATTGGACGGTGAAAGAGTTGACAAACTCTGAACGAATTGACAGACCTCCGATGGCCTGACTGACAGGCAGTGAAAGAAGTGCATATGGGTTGGTGTCAAGCAAAGATGGCTGCCAGCCTCTGCCATCTGGGGTGATCTGGTGGCCGTTGTTAAGGGCGTTAGAAAAGGAAGATACTGTAACTAAATCTCCTCCATATTCTGCACTCTTCAGAAGTTCCACAGAACAACCTGGCAATGATAATATTAGTAATAAGTTAGAGTACAGTCAAGAATAGAACCAATAAACAAAGGTTATACTTTAACAAGTGTTTGATAGAGCTGAAGTCAGTTTTGGAATACAATTATGATTTTACAGCTTTTTGATGTTATAAAAACCCTATGTTTTACAGTTCTTTGATGTTGTAAAAACCCTATGTTTTACAGTTCTTTGATGTTATAAAAACCCTATGTTTTACAGCTCTTTGATGTTATAAAAACCTTATGTTTACAGCTGTTTGATGTTATAATAATCCTATGTTTTACAGCTGTTTGATGTTATAAAACCCTTATGTTTTACAGCTTTTTGGTGTTATAAAATCCTTGTTTTACAGCTGTTTGATATTATAAAAACTTAATGTTTTACAGCTTTTTGATGTTATAAAATCCCAATGATTTTACAGCTTTTTGATGTTATAAAAACCATATGTTTTACAGCTTTTTGATGATATAAAAACCCTATGCTTTACAGCTTTTTGATGCTATAAAAACCCTATGTTTTACAGTTCTTTGATGTAATAAAAACAATAGGTTTTTTTAAGTAAAAGTTCTGATTGAACTTGAATTTCAATAAAATATTGAAAATTTAGCTAAAATTTAGTTATTGGGTTTGATGGGCATATACATGTATTGTGCCCCACCAAAAGAGTACCTATAAATCTGTGTTAACTTTCATATTAAAGAAAATACCTGAGAACACCTGGGCAACAGGAGGGTTAACTTCTAACCTAAGCTTGTCTATTGCAACATACTTCAGTATGCAGACATTTACACACATTTTCACATCCTGTCTTCAAAATGTCTAAGTTCGTAAATCATCAATTCCAGTATTGCTGGGTTTTTTTAAATCCTATAGGATTCTTTAGCAAAATCCTTTAGGACACTACGGTATTGTTTTGTAAGGGGGTTTTTGGTAATCATCAGGAGTGAACTATCATAATTTCCACTGATTCAACTTTATTTATTTTATTTTTTTTTATTGGGGTTTAATGTCGCACTCATGGGTATATTTCACTTATATGCCATGTGATTGTCCGCTTTACACTGTTTATTGCTTAATTGTGGTGGAAAACCAGGAAGGAACCTCATAAAAATCACCGCTGTAATTGCCTGAGCCACATCTTGTGACTCACTCATATGCCTGATGGGCTCCCGTGTAGAGTATATCCAAGCAGGATTAGTAAGTGCATTCGCTAACCACTCAACCCTGGCTGGGGCCGTGTTTGAACTTGATTGTTTGTTTGTTTGATTGGGGTTTAACGTCGTACTCAAGGGTATTTCACTTATATGACGATGTGCCAGGCCAATGGGCTAAAGAAACCACCCTCAACATCACTGGCAACAAAGACAAGACGGGACAAATACGGGACTAAAACAGAATGCAATACAGACGCCACAAACAGATCAGCTTCCTGTTCCCCTTTAGCTCTGGGAGCACCAGGACAACATGAAGCTCCCTCCGACCACCCGCCGATTGAACCTGAAGTCCTTTAGGTAATGAAGTTGCCCCAGATGGAAGTTTCTGGTTTAAACTTGTAATGTTAAACTGTTTACTCTAACAGTCCACAAATCCTTAAACAACTTATACCCATCAAATAAATAATTATCTGTTTACTCATGAACTTGATTTTAATGTCATCGACATCAGACTTAATTTTTACATTTCCTAGAACTGAAACCAAGAAAATCTACATGTATTTTATATTCCAGAGCAATGCTATGGAATAGTCCATACTTTTGATGAAAGTAAATATTTTAAACATTCTAGATGAACTTTCATTTTTTTGTTTAGAATAAAAATATATATCTTTACCTTTATACACAGTGTTTTTTTTTTGTTTTCTGGAAACTTTAATGCTTGTACCTCCATGTATTATATATTGTGAATAAGTGTGTGTACATGTGTTTGAGTGAAAGGAGGGCCTGAGGGAAGATCAGCTTTTCTGATTGAATGGACAACTTTCTGTAAATAAAAATTACGATTTCTATTACCAGAGCAATCCAGTGCTGGTCTAACGCAGGCGTTGTTTACATTCCTCTCGTAACCAGTAGGACAGTGGTAATCGTGGCAGCAGGCTGGTGTCATGAGGCAGTTCTCTCCGGAGCAATCATCCATACATTCACATTGTCGGCTCTGGTAACACGCTGAAATAGGAACAAACAAAAACATACGTTAAAATAGGAACAAACAGAAACATACACTGAATTAGGGACAAACAGAAACATACGTTAAAATATGAAACAAACAGAAACATTCACTGAAATAGGGACAAACAAAAACATATGTTTAATCAGGAACAAAACATACGTTATAATAGGAACAAATAAAAAAAACACGCTGAACAAATACACATTTTAATACCAGTGAACAAACAAACACATTTCATATGTATGAAACGTACATATTTATGAAGATAAGAATTTCATTTGAAAAAATAATTGAAGGGGGAAAACTGCTCACAGAAAACAAAAAATCCAAATACTTTGATTTGATTCACAATAACTAAACTAATGAAGCTTAAGCTATGACTGGTTTCCAAATGACATGAGTAAATTTTGTTATTGACTTTTAAGGTTGAAAATAAGAGTTACTTACGTGGTTCTGTCACTTCTGGGGTAGTTGGGGACTGAGCTGTACAAACATAAACAGTTGTCACAAGAATTAGTCAAAACAATCAACAGGTATAACTCATCTTTTAAAAGCAAGGTAGGGGGAATCCCAACTTCTCAAGACACTCTACTCCATACAATGTCAAGCTTGAGCCAAATTTCTAGTCAAACAAGGAAGAGTTATCCCCCCTAATTTGAGTTTTTACTAGTCAACCAAGGAAGAGTTATTCCCCCTAGTTTGAGTTATTTCTAGTCAACCAAGGAAGAGATATCCTCCCTAGTTTGAGTTATTTCTAGTCCACCAAAGAAGAGTTATCTCCCCTAATTTGAGTTATTTCTAGTCAACCAAGGAAGAGTTATTCCCCCTAGTTTGACATCTTTGAATGGCATTTAGAAGTTGATTAACTAAAAAGGCAAAACACTATATGGATGGCAACTTCTCGTACATTTTAACACAACGTTTCAATGTCTATTCTGACATCGTTCTTAAGCATATAATACAGTTGTAAAAAATGAGGTATATATACATAAGTTTGAGTTATTTCTAGTCAACCAAGGAAGAGACAT
>JAVFBX010131275.1:0-15648 GCA_034783855.1 Mopalia kennerleyi
TATACATGCACGATATTAGTACCATTAACGAGTCCTGGCGTCATCACAGACATGTCAATTGGCAGTGGCGCCAAGCTGGTTTGTTTGATGCGTAAACGCCTTTTGATTAGCCTACGTGTTTCTACCATAGCCCAATGAAATTTAGTGCCATGTTTTCCCTTCGAATTACAGGAAGGGATAGTATTGTGGAAGTCTCGTCTTACACATACTGACCCTTGCATAGGAAGATGGTTAAATAAAGCAGGAACCTCGATATTCAAGCCACTGTCCATATGTAAGGGAGACAACTCCCGGTTATTCGCGATTACATATATTGTTCAATAACAAAGACATACATGTCAGTACACCTAGTATGATACAATCTAATTGTAAGCACGGCAGTTTGAAATGGAGGCTAAAGACTCATTTTCATTCATCTGAGATCAACGTTAATTGTGGGTAATTATAGACTTGATATTGCTTACAATGTATTAATTTATAAAGTTGCCATCCAAACCAGTAGAATAAACTCGCACGAGCACGGTCTGTCTCTTCAATTACACACTAAATATAACTTGACTAAAGTATATTTGTTTTATTTGGCAGGAGAAGAAGACAAAATAAAAAGGGGCCGGTGGTGACGAACGAAGGAGGCAATGTTATCAACAACAACCTGAATATAAATAAGACCAATGTCCGGGACGCAGGAAGAAATCAGTATGCTGAATCCCCTGTAGATTTGTCGGATGAAACCCAGGAGAAACCAAAAGAAAAGACTCAGAACACCCCTGCTGTTCTCACTCCACGACCAAGGGTAACTCACGGACTTTCTACTGCCTATGAGGAAGTGGATATTGACAGTATCTAAGTCCAGGACGAACGTTTTGGTGCGAATTTAAACAGTCCTAAAAAAATGATAATTCAGATACGGAGAGCAAAGGCAAGACCGGGTTGAAAAATAAACAAGTTGCCAAGAGCTCTATTCTAACCACAAAATTCCGAAAAACAAAGCCAAGGGTAAAGTTGTGGAAATGTCCAATATGGAAACCCCAACCAGAACTGAAGAGGAACTTGGAAGAAGTTCCCAACTTGCTCCAGCGAATGGCACACAGATAATCGAGCATGAAACCCTTAACACAAACCCCTACAATACGCTGTATGACCTAAAACATCCCGGACCTGTTGTCGAAGATGAAACATGTGAACTTAAAAACGTGAGGGAATGTCCATGCAGTCTGGCTAAACCGATAGGTGACGCCATCAGCCCAAAACTGGAAAAGCAGACGACCATAAGCCATGGGAACGATTACGATGAACTGAAGCTGTAAATATTTGCAAATAAAATTAACTGACTGAGTTAATTTTGCACAGTCCATCAAGATATTATTGGCCGCTCACATCTTAATTACGAACGACAACATACTGGGGCGAGGGGACGTTAATATATAGCTGGTTTATCGTTTGCTGGTTTGTCATTGACACCACGCATACCTCGAACGCTTTTTAGTTAGTTGTATATATTCCAATCTAATTAAACTCAGATGTCCAAAACGCCCCCTGTGTTTTGTTTGTCGCTAGATTGAGATCTTACGCAATCACTCTACTTTTACTGTTCAATTATGTCAAGCATACTGGGGTTCACACGAGGTCACAGTTTCAGTTGTCCAACAAAAAAACACAGACAGAACACTGCTATGGTAAACACCAAATCCAGGCAAAACAAGCAGAAGTTGTCCAATTTTCTTGATGTTAAAATTTTAAATAGCATATAAACAAGGAAATGCATTTGCGTGCATACATGTATACGCCGGTCATGTAAAAATACGCAGCCGGGAAATTTCGGTTCGTAGGGGGAAATCTTTTACAACCAGAGAAGTAGCTCTGTGATTGGTCAATTTAAGAAACCAATCGACATTATAGGTGTCATGATTGCGTTAGATCTCCACATAGCCACAAACAAAACACGAGGAGCGTTCTGATCTGATTTTAATTAGATTGGGATATATTCTAGAGAGGCATCTGGCATTTTGTATTGGTTAATAGCTCTGCTTAATCAATTTGCAGACAAAACAAAAGGGTTTGCAAACTGTTTGAAAAATAGATTGATGAGTGCCTGTCTACCATTATTTTCTTAGACCTGATCTTGTAATTTGTCACAATTGTATATTGAAAAAGTCGTGCTTAAACTGGATACCAGTATTTATATTTTAAGACAGAATTAGTATTGATCAACAAGCATAGCATATATAGGCACAGGTTCCTATAGTACATATATTTACGCGGTTATATGTATATAAAATTGGATTATAGCAATAAAGAGAAATGAAAATCTACCGTATCTCGAAGGTGAAATGACACAAAATAAGTATCAGTTGTGAAAATAGTGTTAATGTTAATTTAAGCGAAATGACATGATCCGAGAAATATTGTTAGTAAGTAAATGTAGCAATATAACATTATCGTTTATGCACTTATTGTTTAGAGTATAAAGTCGGACAAAGACAGAGCATAGAGCTAGACTATGTGTACACCTGTGTATATATTTATATCTAGGGTGGATACCAAAGAACTTAGACTGTAGTTCTCTGTTTTCTATTGTAGAGAAAGAAAATTTTCTTTAGGAGAGTAATATACATAATATGATATAGCATTGTCCTTTAAAATAATCTGCAAATCTGTATATAGTCAGGAATGAATTAACCGCATACAGTCATGAGCGTATTTAGTTTCTGTACAACTATCCAACAAAATATTCCCTTCAGCAAAATCCGGTATAATACCGGATAAGTACATAATTCCATGCGTTTGTCGAAAAGTTTCCGCACACTTCGACATTTTTTATATCTATATATATAACTCCTATGTACAGCACGTCAACCCTATCTTCCCAAAATAAGGGTCCAAATGCAAAAGACAGTTTATATATCAACAAGCAACAGTAGCACCACTGTCAACTATATATATGTTTTTAATATTTTTGTTTAGAAAATACTAGTATGCATTTTTTAAAAATATTATATGATTTGATTTATATTTGTAGTTCGATTCAATACTGGGTGCAATGGAGATGTACGGTTGAATGAAAATGGCACATTCGATCAGCTAATATCTTTCCCGAGTTTCTCTAGCCAAGAGTTTTGTTGCCAGCTACTCTGCATTACAACCCTGTCGCGAACCGAGCCATTATAACCAGAATGACCGTTTCGACCCCGCCCGATAAAGTGACCATGGTTAGAGTTAAAGCGCTCATAACCTTACTCGAATGTCATACTCAAGTTCCGACAATGTGTTTAAAATTGTAAATCACTATTTGCATATATGTGGTAATTTGGTTCTGTATGGGTGGGTATATATCCAGTAATCTCATTCAGTTGGTTAAATACCCCGATCATGTCTAAAAAAGCGACTATCTTTCGTTTTTCCACAATACTTCCCCACACGCCCTGCAAGTTTCATTATTGACAAGCGCTGTTTTTTTCCCACGCAACAAATCAATCCCTTGACAGTAGCATTGGGTTATATGCGTTCCTTCCGCCATGGGTTGTACTGCAAAGCAGCTCGGAATAAAACACTTGACTAGTGAAGATGATATTTTCCATTTTGATTATGTTATGTGTTTGTATATTTAAATAGTCCGTGACTTTTAGATGATCCTTAGGGGATGGGTAATACATCATCAAGGGCTTTCACATTCCTTTTTTTTTTTTCAAAGTAAACAAAATAAACAAATGCAAATAAAAAAACAAGAGGTATGTGTTGTGTTATTTAATACGGTTACATGACATATAATATGCTAGTACTTTAAGTGTGAGAGAACTCTCCGTAACATTTCGTCCAAGACGTATACATGATCTAACCATAGACTGTTATTTTACGGTCCTGGAGCCCGATTCACAAAATGACGCACGCCTTCATAGTTTAACAAGAAGAAAAATGTACCTTGTATGTTCTTAGACCCTTGATATTATCATTAACTGAAAAGTTGTTATTTTATATAAACATACCAATGGATTTGTATTCCCAGAGATCTTTTAATTGCCATGTATCCAAATATATTACAGCTTATGTTTGTTTGATTGGGGTAAAGGGTATTTTTCTCATACAACGGCGAATTGTCCATTTCACACTGTTCCTTAAACCTCGTGAAAAATGTACCCCGGGATTGCTGGATACACACCATGTGACCCCCTCAAGTACCTGATGATTTACAGACGAACTTGGATCCGTGGACATTCATCGAAGTAGGGTTAGTAGGCCGACACGCTTACCTCTAAGCCACGGCCGCATATAATTTTATAATAACCATACAAAACATACCTCCGACAGCCGTCAGTAAAACGGAAACACATCGTGGTTCAACGTGGTTGATTTTAACACAGCGCTCTAGCAGCACCCCTGATATGCCTCGTGAGTTTGCTGTTAACATGGAAACGCTAAACCACCCACGATTAAGCAGCAGGGTGTCGTCTGTTAAAAAGATAGCTTTGGTGGAGCCTCGGTTATTGGAAGGGTTGCAATGCGCCGCCACGAACAAGTCATTCTATGACGCCGCAGCACACACAGTACAATGCCCTAGGAACCAACTGTTCAAGGCGAAATACACGCTCGATCAGGAGATGATAGCGATATTACGACGCTAGACCTTGCCGGACACTGAGAAAATTCAATAGTACCATCAAACGTTGCAACATTTTTTTACCTTTCACAATCGACTCCATGGGAAGTCACTGGATACATCACAGCTGCGGAGTCCACCACCCGTAAACCCCACCACGGGATTTTGTTAGCGATACCACCTTCAACCCGTGCACTGTCACCGCCGACAGCCCGACACAGTCTACAAGACGAGGTGTTGAGCAAAGTCCCCGTCTATCTCCGTAAACAAAAGCGCACGCTTTGTTACAAAACATCAAGAAAAGTCCCACCACCGACTGGAACGAGACGGGGGCTTGGTCATCGACAGGCGTGACATGCCCAAAAAACACATGCTCGATCTCACCAACAACGCACATTGAGATCGACGACAGCGATCGACCCAAGGCCGTGAGTTATTGGCCCGAGCGTTTAAAGCAATGAACATCGATCTCCAACAGACTATGGTAGAGTCCCTACCATCCTTCCGTCAGCCGCTCGGTCATAGAGACGCCACCGACCCACAGCAATTACAGCAGTGTGACCTCCCTCGCCCAGTCGGATTTCATTGCCAGTAGGAATCCCATTTCACCTAAGAACGATGACTGCTCGATAACAAGCCTACGTCAACTACTACACGCGACAAGCCGGTGGCGGCGGGTTAAACGTCTTCAGAAGTGCTTTCAACCAACGAGGTCATGGTCTGGAGAACATCTTAAGCAGCGTGTTTTAACTGGTGAAGCCCCTGGCCCCACAAGGAGTCAAAGCGGTCGGTCGACAGGCAGTGAGCAGTGGCATAAACGCCGTAGAGGATGTGGTCTCGGACATATTCAGCTTCAGCTACCGTTCTAACAACCACCAACGTGTGATGGGAGGAACAGTGAGTTTGATTTGCGGGCACTGCGACCGCCCCAGGTAAGTGTGGTGACGAATCTGTGGCTAGCATTAGCGATGGTGGTGGAATTCTGAATTACCAACGCAGACACTGACAGATACCAGGATTTCAACAACATTTTTTTTAGTGGGATTTTAAGACTGATATCTCCTCAACCACGTCACCGTGCGAGTTCGTCTCACCTCTGCCTTAGACTTACTTACAACCAAGAACAACTCAATTATAAAGTCGTCCTTCAAGAGGTACAAATCCACGTACTTAAATTACAAGTCAGCCTACCCATCCAGTTCGAACATGCCAAGGTCTTGGAAAAAGCATCTGCCAATTACCCGATTTCGCCGTGTGGGGACGACGGGAACAACTTCAACAGCGACCAATCACAATGGAGGCCTCCGTCTGATAGTGAATTCCCGGTCCCACTCGCAAAGACGATCACATAGTTTGTTACGCGGAATACGACAACGTGATTGAAGTGGAAAGCAGCCGACAGATCCTGTAAGACTTTCTGGCCTAAACGAAGGACGGTATGAACAGCCCACAACGTCCGCGGCCGTTGGACAAAAACAAGCGGCCGTCGCATGTGTTTCAAAGCGTGTTTTTCCGGAGTCATAGACCACCCCAGACGCATCACCCAGTCGGGTATATTTAAATACAGGCCCATATGATCGATCCGTTAGCCGTTTTTTTGTCGGGACGGTCAATGCGAGTGTTTAGATTCGTACCGATTACCCCCGTAACCGCCTGTGATTACATAGTGTTTGGCCGAGTAGACGCTGGACGTGGAGCACGCATACGTTACAAAGTGACACGACAGCCGTTTACTTCTTGCACCGAGCTCGAGATGTGTGAATACCGCAGATCGCCTGCCTGTTCAAAAGTCCAGCCCTGGATTAAGACATGATGTCGTGCGACTTCTTCTGACGTGCTCTCCTGATCGGTGCCCCGTTTTGGACCACAGAACTGAACTAAAGACAAAAACAAACAATGGTTTCGAGTGTTGTTGTCGTTCGTGTTGTTGCCGTCAGATTGAAATTGCGAATTTGGAGAACTATTAAGTTCAAATTGGTAGGGCCTGAAAAGGATCGTTGTAATAACCTTCGTATTGGTAAAGATCGTAGAAGAGTGTTGACCTTGATAAAGATGGGGGCCTCTGGTGGTGGTGGTAAAAGTCTGCTGGTGTTGTTGGCGAGCTGGTTATGTGGTGATGTGTCGTTCGTTAAATGTCTAAGTACCTTGTGGACATGCCATAGTCTAGAACTTCGAGGTTTCCGTTGAAATGGGTAAAGACTGCGTTTTCTTTGCCGTACGAGACTAGGGATTCAAAATCGGGTTGGGGTATACAGCTATGAAGGCGGAATCAGTATCCATCTCTCTATACGGCCAGTCCCCGCGGTCGAAGAACTTGCCCATGAAGAACTTCAGCATGCGTTGTCTGCCGTACTGGTATTGACGGTAATGAAGGGTAGTAAAGATTGGATGGGTTTCTTGCTGGTGCTGACTTCGAAGCTCTCGTCGTTGATGACACACGACCCTTAAAAATACGGTGAATTGTTTCGTTTTCAGGCCGTGCGTTGCGAGCTTTATGGTTTCACAAATTAGTTTCTTAGAGGGGTCGACATCACCATCTCACATGGTCTACACACAGTTTGCAACACGTGCTGGGTCGGTACTGTATAACAGGGTGGATTGTGACAACCTGGCCGTGGTTTAGGTACCAGCGAAAAAGCGGTGTCCCCAAGATAATCTTCTTAACCCACAGTCCCAAACAACGTATGTCTGGGGGTGGTTAAAATGTCATTCGCTTCGGCATACTCCCTGATGTAAGGGTCGATGCCCTCTCTAGAGACCGTGGTGTTTTACAAATGGTTGGATACTCGGTGTACGTGTAAGTCATACTCCACAAAGTCTTTTCCGGACTGGTAACGGTCTCGTTTGCCTTCGTCTTCTTCTCCAGGTCGGTAGGCATGCTGCTCTCTTCGATGCTGGAGTAAATGTCTCCTCTGTGAAGATACAGCTAGACAGCAAAGCAGTCAGGTCTGGAATTAAGCTAAACCAGCCAGGTCACCTCCCTTTTATAGCCCTGGTTTTAACGCTAGCACACGCCCTTGGTCTAAACCGGATCAAACCAGTTGAAACGGCTTTAACCGCCCCGGCGACAGTTACTCCCCGTCTACTCCTCCATTTAGTTGAAGAATAGTACAACCACATCATTGCAATAGCATATTAAAAAGGCAGCAATTGACTTGTACATAATGTTACTGTCAGAATTCCTAAACAAGAAGACGGCACACTTGTCATGCATGCCGGTGTCCCCTCACGACGCCAGTACGTACAACCTGTGACGCTTGGGTCTTGTTCTCTTTGAACGCTGCACGGCACGCTTCATTGCTATACTTTAACATTGGTTGACTCGCTCGTGTAATGACGTCACAATGCAAACGAATGACGTATCAATTTTACAAAAGAGAACATGCGACTGCAGCGCGACTGTCGACAGAAGTCTCCAGTATGAACTTTATTACATAAAAAGTAGTGTTCTGCAATATTTTCGTGCAGCGAGACAGTCGCGTAGTGTCTGGTGTGAATTGGCCTTAAAGTTGCACCATACTTTTAGTATTTATTAATAAAAATCTATTGACATAATTTGCGGGTATTTCTGATGAGATTTACGGTACTTCGAAGTGTGAATAATAGGCCAACATGCTAAAAACAAAACCAAGGCCGCGGACCAAAACTGTTTTTGATGCCGAACAACAAATTATTATTGAAACATAGTCAAAATGAATATTCTAGATAAGTCACTCTAATTCTCGAAAAAGGCTTTTATTTTTAATAAAGACTATAAAAAAAACACAATATTTTCTACATGTATACACCGCAAATGAATAACAGTAAGAATGTATATATTTCAGTTATAACAAAATATTACACAATTTGTGGATAATCACTTCTTTTTTGTGATAGAACACAACGTTTCCATACGTCAGGTGTAAATTGACTAAATAAAGGAGAGGTAGAAGCTATATACCAGTATAAAGTATTTAAATAAACAAGTTCAAATGTTATAGTGCATAGTGTAGACCACAGTTAGGATTACTAACATGCTACATGTAAAATAAGAGGATTAATGTTCCAAAGTAACTGCATATGTCTCTCTTTGTAAGCTTCTCTGTATGGTTTCTTTTTTTCAGAGGTAAAAATTTATGTTTTTTTCAATCGGCATGATTTTCAAAATGATCTTTCACCGAATGATCAGGTAGAGAGAAATGCTCAGCTATTGGGGATATGACTTAATGAGTAGTGCCTCTAATCCGAAGGGGATGTTTGCTGTCAACAACATATTGTCGCAGACACTTCATACAACTCATAAGGTAAAACACTGTCTGCCAAATAATAAACATTTCTAGTTAATTGCTCAACAAAAGAGGCCTAATCTGGTATGTAAGAATCTAGTTTGGATCTCGCCTTCTTACATTTTAAGGAACAGCCTGACACTGTTACAGGGCGACTGTGGTGTTTTCGCTTAGGATCCAATTCTATCCCTTAGTTTAACCTATAACTGTTAAGTTGTCTGAGAGTTTGGGATTTAATTTGGTAAAAAAATCGCCTAGTATATCCTTCCGGGAGAAGGGTCGTAAAGATAATATAACAAGCCTGGTTGAATGTAGCAAGAGTGTTAAAATTTCTATTAAATCATTTTATTTTGGATTTAATACTTTCCTTGAAGGTATGCGGAGGATGAAATGATTTAGCATGGGGTCATTGGTGGGTATCTGTAGTCTTAAAGAAAGCTTAACAATCCAAAAACCTTACTATATCTAAATAAGGACACTTGTATACCGTTACATCTAAATAATCTACGCTATTAAGGCTAATAGTGGAATGTAGCTAGAGTATTAAAGTATCATTCAAATATCTAAGGTACAATAGGGGTTGAAAATCATACATATATATATAATAGCCACGCTGACACAAACATAAAATGCTAAATATTTTGTGACTTCAGTGCTTAAAAATAAATATGTTTGAAACACATTGACCTCAGACAGATTAGGAGCTACGGTTGGCTTATCATTTCCTTTCCAGCTGCAATCATGTCCTAGCCTATATGGATTAAATCCAAGGTGGCGTCAAAAGTATATCTTGCCATGTTTTATTTGTAATGCCCCCCTACACACAGCTGTGATCAGGTCCATGTGTAGGCCATTTATCTGACCACAAAAGTACAATCCTAGGTAGGTCAGGTTCGGAGCAAACACTGTGGATCGAAACGGCAGCTTTAGTAGAGCAGCATCCTAATTAAAATAAAAAAAATAATATTATAAGACAAATATACAAAGCCATAAGCCATCTCGCTAGGGATATTTTGTTTGAAGACAGCTGGGTCGTCTTTACTTAGCACTTTAGGAAGATTAACGTTCCAAAGTTTGGACAACGCTAACCATTTTAGGGCTGTGGTAGTGTAAATTATTGTTGAATACACCGCTTCCTGTTGTCCTGTTGCTCTCTGAGTTAAAGGGCAACATTAAAATGAACTGTTCGTGAGGTCATTGTGTTGTATCCTGTGATTGTCCTGTATGTTGCCAGTGTTGTTCAGGGTGGTTTCCTTCACTCAGTGGGCTGACACGCCGTCATATGGATGACATAACCTTGAGTACGGCGTTAATCCCAGATCAAACAATATAAACTTGGCTTAGCTTGTCCGGTTGATTAACATATTATTGTACACATACAAAGGACAATAACTGAACATAAAAGTAGTTAATTTATATGACGGCGAAGGTTTTCCACAATAATTGACACTAGCACAATGATAAAATGTGAGGTGGATGCTGATGGAAAGATAATCTTCCTCCAATACTTAATAATACACATAACGTAGTTGTACCCATATAAAGGGCATAACCGGAAATACAATAATACTTCGGACACTTGGAAATAACTGAATAAACCTATATCTCTTCGAACCTCATCCTTATGAACACTTATGCTCAGGCAGTCGGAAGTTCTGAACGACCACGAAAGTGGGGTGAGTGATGGACACCGATCGAATATCTTAAACGAACTCGTATTGACAGATCATGTGATCAGTTGTTTATCTCTTATAAAAGTTCCAAGACAGTTACTGCGTAAACTTTATCGCGCTGGTTGACGAATATATTGTAGGATTTAGGTATAGATACCGCTCTAGGTCTCATTTCGAGTAGCCTCGACTTCAGCAGTGCATCGACGCGATGATTCAGTACAAGATATGATGATTGTTGCTGATTGGGCAACAGCCATAACTTTCCGTGACTTATATTTTTAGCCTCCCGAGAAAGCAAATAGTTTGGCTTTAACCGTATTATCGCAGCAAATAAAATGATTTCTGATAACAATGTGGATGTTACTGAGAATAACTTACACTTGTGACCGAAATGGTTTTATCTTGTCTGCTGTCAGTTCTTTGAATATGCAATGCGACCTTGAAAGGACCTATGCCTAAAAGAATTCCCCCGTGTCATACCAGCATATTTGATATGCCGGGTGAAAAGGATTATTTTAGCTTACAAGGCATCTCAGGCTTGAGGGATCACATCCGCCCATTCAGGGTAGGGACTATTTCTTTTATAATTACGCGCACGCTGACCGCTTGATATCTGTGGTCATGTAACACCATGTATTCTAAAAGAATCCCATCTCACCCTGCACATCAAAGATGCTGGTATGAGAGAGGGTTGTTTTTATAAGGAGTATCGGCCCATTCAGTCATACCCTCGGCTGGATGAAAAGTTGATCTGGAACTGTTGCCTGCATGGGTGAAAGTGATAGTAAATAAGGGGAATCCCGAGCCCGTCTCAATTAAAATGAGACCTTATTTAAACTGCGGGTGAAAGGTTCTGGTGTTAGATTGTCATTGCAAATTTTTTTAGACTTTTTCGTAAGATTTGTGTGGTCCTGATAAGCGCCTTTGGAGATGGAGTGTGCCTGACTGTACCAAGATGAGCGTGGAGAGCAACACTCTACCGGAGAACATAAGGACACCAAGAGGTACAACACCATAGAAGAGAAAAACACCGATGTCCATAAGTAGTATAGAGAGGGCAATTCGTGTATTATTGGTGGGGTAACTTGGGGTATCGTCTTGGCGTGAAATCAGCTTGCTGGGTTGTTGACGGGAATCACAGAAGACGCATTCCCAAGGGGGAATCCCCACGGCGTGTGTACTTTTGTTGTTGTTGTTGTTGCATGACATGGCAAAAAACAGTTTGTGGAAATTCCGACACCTTGATACCGGAAAACATGTTAAGTATAAAGTATTGATGCGTTATCAGTAGTCCGGTATCATACTCATAAACAATAAAGTACAAGTATTGTCTGACAGTGACTAAGTGAACAGAACGATTATATAAATACATACCACATCCAGAGGAAGAGTTGTCACAGGTTGCTGACTTGGTGCCGTATTTGACTGCATTTGGTGATTTAACCAATCCCCATTATCTAGAAATAAAAGACCCATTCATTTGACTTTTTGGAGGTTTTGTACACAAAGAAGATTATTTCTGTTAAATTATAGGTGGTTTGGTGCATCTGATCGGATTGGTGGGACTTGTGCGGTGAATTGATGTCAGTGGCGGCGCCAGGATCAGAAATCGGGGCGGGGGTGGGAAGTGAGGGTCAAGCCATATTTGTAGGGGGAATCCGTATACTCTCGAGTTCTACACAGCCGCATGTGTTTTCTGGACCATTTTCGCCATCATAATATAACTAATGTGGTTAACAAAGAGTTTTAATATCAGTTTTTAGTGTTTGTTCTTTGTTTATTGTATATTTGTGGAAACTTTCAGCTCACTATATGTGGTAACATTGTTTGCTTGAGAAGCTTTCCATCAGATCACTTATTTGTTAGTGGTTCTTTAACGGTGCTTACTCATAGGTGCTGTAAAAAATTGCAGGGGCCGCCATGGGCCCTGGGCGCTCTCGATTTTGACACAGCCACAGTCGTTTTGTTTTTTTCGCCATACATGTTTAAACTAATATTTCTCCCAGAGACAAGTTTCTATTGAGTTTTCTATAGGGGCCGGTGGACTTCTCATTTTATTCATTAGATTTAAACGGTTTTCAGAAACAAGTCTATACATCTTTATTCTCAGATGTGAAGTTAGATTAAGTTTATCTCAATGAAAAACTAACTAACTAAAAACTAACTGACAATTTGCTCTGGAAGAGTGACTTTCTAATATTTTATGTATGAACAGCATCATTAATGTTATCCTTACATTGTTATTGAATTATTCTCCAACATTTATAAAACCATTGTCAACAGTGACTGAAACCTTCATATATTCCAGCAAAAGATCACTGTGGGCCCACAACACATTGTGCCAACTCATACCACTTACACATAGGACTAACAACAATCCACCTCTGACCATCGAGCATCAACACTACCTGTTGATACTTTATAAAATATGCTCACAAATCACAATATAACACAGATCTGTTGTTTTCTCTCGTAATAATCGCACTTCGCTCCATCATGCAAATGACACATAACTAAATTGACCTTTCGTAATTTGTTCACATCGGCACCAAAGTACAACTTAGCAGTTCCCATAACTCCACAGGTCTTTTCGAAGACAACTCATACGTCAGTACCAGCTGTATATATGTACCAACAAACCCATTGCATTGCGTCATTTCATTTGGTACACTTTTCAGCATATATTATACAAACATAACACAGAGAATCATAACACTTACGAGATTTTTGTATATATAAACTTTAAATATTGAGAGAGACCCTACTGCGCATGGGTGTAAGCTGAAATAGTTCCAGACGATACAGGATATGGGGTGAATCCATTGGGTCGGCACTTTTGGTTAGACATTGGGCAGGTTTTGATGGGTAATAACATTGTTATTTCGGGTCAAGTTATGTGTTCATTTTGTAATCACCATTGATCACGTCTTCGTAGGAAGGAGGGTCGTCAGCATAAGTCGAGGTTTGTTGTTCTCTAGGTGAGCTTCTTGTAGGTTGGGCAGTGTATCCCCCAGGGTGAGCCGCAGCTCTATGAACTGGGTACATAGACAACTGGTCCCCGATGGAAGAGGATGTCACTGTTGTGGCTACTGTAAAGACAAACACATATAAAGAAACGACTAGTTAATTCACATAACGCCGGTTGGTCTATGGCCAATCTAATTAAAATCCGATCTCATAAACGTTCCCCGTGTTTGTTTGTCGCTTTATTGAGATTTAACGAAATCACTCTACTTATGTTGTTCACTTAGGTCGAGTTTACTCGGGTTCACGAAAGGTCACAGTTGTCCAATAAAAACACAGATAACACGAGGCCATGGTAAACACCAAATTCAGCTAAAACAAGCAGAAGTTGTCCGATTTTCCTCTGTGTTGATGTTGTAAGTCGCATGTAAACAGGGGAAAATGCATTTCTTAACCACCAAGTACCATCTAGCTTTTTAAAGCAGACTGGAAACTTTGGGATAAACCCGCACACAAATAGTGTAACCAGGAAGTGACGGAGGGGCTGTGAATACAAATTTGAAAATGTGTTATGTAGGTCAACATAAAATTTAACAATTTTATTCTTTTAAAAACAATTAAACTTAATAGTATCTCTATAATTTGTTTGATTTGGGTGACTGGTATCTTTAAAAGGGGAATTGGATTGATCTACACCTGAATGATATCAAAGCATAGTCCGGGTGTATTTACACAGCTGCAATTGGTCTCGCTAAGACCGCACAATGTACGCCATTTCAGCGGATATCACTACATTTTAACATTCAAAATGGTACTAGGTTGATGACCAAGCGGGCTGTACGTAAGGCGTGGAGGTAAGCCCGTTTCCGGTTTTAATCAAATTGGGAAAATTCAATTCCACTCAAACTTTATTATTTGAATGGTGTTTGTTGACTGCGTGTATCTATCCGTTGGTCATGTAAAAATACGCAGGCTGGAAACTTCGGTTCGTCGGCTGAAATCTTCGGCTTTTACAAACCAGAATTGAGAAGTAGCTCTGTGATTGGTCAATTTAAGAAACCAATTGACATTGTAGGTGGGGTGATTGCGTAATATCTCAATATAGCGACAAACAAAACACGGGGAGCGTTTTTGAGATCTGATATTAATTAGATTGGTTTATGTTGAGAATATTATTATACAAAAATATTTAAACTTGCTGACAATGTCAGCTTCCGTTTTCTATTTATGCCCGACTATATAGCCACAATTGCACATTGTTCAATACGGTTATTTTGATCTTGTATTACATTCTGACTTGACAAGTTTAATTAACCATAATTTGGCTTATAGTCAAGGTACGATAAGTTTAATTTTGTAAATTATTGAAGTTATATAGAAAAGTGTATACTTAATTTAATTTTCGTTCTCGTGAAGCCATATATAGACACTGTCATAGTTTAATTTGAGATTTTTAAAGGTCTGGCTGATATTAAACAAATGCATTACTTTTTGGTAATACTGTATTTTTATAGACATTAAATCCAATTTATCCGTAAGTTCAATTGTGCATTGACACTCAAACTAAGGTAAATCAACGTCGCTTATTTCGCCTTTTAGAAATATAAATGTCATTATTCCTCATATTAAATATTCATCAAATAAATTAACTTTTTGTGCCCAACCTTACCAGGCTGATTACCTTGCTGAATGACCACCCCTCTGTTGGTGTCTTTTGTCTGACATCGTCTGTAGCACACAGCGATGACGACAATAAGTGCAACTAGTGCAATGATTCCTATTACCAGAGCACTAACTTCAGCTCCGCTCATCACAGATTTGGCAGAAAAAACTGAAATCAAAGTGGACATTCGTTATCTTGTAGCGGGTGGTTGGAGGGAGCTTCATGTAGCCCTGGAACTCTCAGGGCTAACGGGGAACAGGAAGCCGATCTGTTCGTGGTGTCTGTATTGTGTCCTGACTGTCATTGTCCTGTAATTGTCCCGTCTTGCCTTTATTGCCAGTGGTGTCGAGGGAGAGTTCCTTCACCCATTGGGCTGGCTCCCCGTCATAATACCCTTAAGGTCTTGCTGGAACCCTTGGTCGATTTTCAGAACACCTGCTGTATTTAGTCTATTATGCAGAAGAGTATAAATCTGAACCATATATATGT
>JAVFBX010131386.1:0-15646 GCA_034783855.1 Mopalia kennerleyi
AGCTGGATCTAATCAGTTTTTCCATCTTTTAAATTAGTTTTGAAGCGTTGTTTTCTTTTCAGCTGAGTCACTAAATTTCACAAAACAGACAACAAACCAGAGCTGCGCTGATCTGGGAAGAAACGTGAAATTAGATTGAATAACAAGACGACAAATCTGAAATAACGACATTTTTGTGGATGTGGACTCAAGCCCAGACACTGTAATCTAACACGAATGTAACGTTTGTCATGATTATTCGTTTAAGATCGTTTTGGAATTGAAATAAATAATCTGCCATCACTTTTCCAACCTGGTAAAGAAAGTTGGTCGTGTGTGAAACCTATTAAAGACAACATTTTATTTTCGTTTTTTGGGATGTGGCGGGTTTCAAACTGCGCACAGTTGTCTAAATTAGAATTGATATTCACTTTCTAAAAGAAACAAAGAAATCATTCAAATAATACACTGTTGACTCGTGAGTAAAGCCAGCAAAAGTCAAATAATTATTGCTCCAGGTGAAAAACGGAGGATTACAGCATTGATTTGACATTTATTTTACATACACACGGCTGTAGACGAATAACTGTTTTACACTAATCAAAATAATTATTTAAGTTATGTGCGATAAGTCTTACTTCCTACAGGACCACTCAAACCTGTTGTGGATCCTAAGAGGCCATCGTCCCCATCTATTGCCAGCTCAACGTTCACGAAGGGTTGATCCATTCACTAATCAAAACAATTACTTAAAAGCTGTGTGATAAAGTCTGGGTCCTCAACGAAGTTTGTTTTTTCCGCTATCATGCTTTGAACAATTGTGGAACGATTACGTCTATTTAATACAAACAAACGTGCCTTTCGTTAGATGGAATATGCTCGTCTTAGACTTAACTAAATGGAGCCGAAACATGCGCCCCAATTTTATGCTTCGTTGCCAGGCCGGAAGTTTTGTCGTATTTCCGAAGTGAAGCGGAAGTTTTATCAACTCCGATGGAAAGCCAAGTGAACTGTGGGTCGACATCAAAGTTTATTCAATAAAAGTCTCCTGTTGATGAGGGGATTGAATTGCTGTAGGAAAACAAGCTGTATTTTCACAACCCATTGGCTTGACCAAACCATCTCTGTTTAGAAATAGCAATAAAAAAGACGGAAGCGTTTTGTGTTCCATAATGGTATGACGCATTTTGATAATCCCAAAAGGACCGTTATTTTAATGTTTTGATGGCAATTATGAAGATATGCGCCTCTTTTGACTGAACCAAATTAACTGTGACTTCAAGGAACGAGTTGGCGCAGAAAACGAAATCAGAGAATTTGACTACTTGACAAGACGGTGACATTTCCCGTATCTCCGACAAAAATGTAACATAAAAATGCTGTGAACATTGATAGACCAATGTATACTTTTTGCACATATTTCGCTGTGGTCTTTCATTTTTGTTTCTGTTGTTAGTCAAATGCCTCTAGGCGAAATTCCTGATTGATTGATTGATTGATTGATTGCTTGCTTGCTTGATTGATTAATTGATTGATTGATTGATTGACGGATTGATCGATCGATCGATCGCTTGATTGCTTGATTGATTGATTAATTCATTGACTGATTGATCGATCGATCGGTCGGTCGGTCGGTCGGTCGGTTTGTTGTCTGATTGTATGATTGATTGTTTGAATAATATTCAGCACTGGGCGAATGTGTGTACACAAAGAATGTACGATTTGTAGAAGGCCTAACTCCAAACAAACTGCTCTAAGTCTGAGCGAATGGAAGGATCGAAATGATTGCTGCAGAAATGGCTAAAGTGTCATTTCGCTGCAGTTGATCAACACCGGCGTGTACTTGAACGAAGACAGTCAATACAAATCGACAGACAAGTCGTGTTCACTCCGAAGAGAAAATTGCTGGTTTAATTGGGAAACAGGTAGCTATAACGGGTGTTAACTGCCCTAGTCTGAATAAAAAGCGATTTAGGATTCCCTCGGCTGACTTTCCGAGGAAACTAACGCATTAACGGAGGAACGGCGATATACGGGCAGTCAGCATGGGAACTAAACTGTACAGCCATTTTATAACCGATAACATCAACATTTAATCCATCGAACTAGGTTACTTCGAATACATAAACTTATCGCTGGAAAGAAACCTATGTTGAACATTTTGACAAAGCAGATACACATTCATTCGGAACATTTTAGGACGAGTTCCATCATTTCTCCAGCAAATGACTGAGAGATTTAACAAATGGTAAATTGTAAGTTTGCAGTGAAACGCTATTAAGTTTGTTCTTTTAAACACAAGAGAGTGTGCTTTGCTGGTAACTGTCTTGCTAAAGCAACACGTGGTCTTCATCCGCTTGCCTTCAGCTTAGTCCATCTGCTTTTCTTAAGCCAATGATATTTCAGTGGACCTAATCAGACAGAACTCGAATTATATCTCTTCTTTCCGATCCGATGTCACTTGTTCATTTGTTCTCTGGTGTTTTTTTTTTGGTATACCTCAATGGACTCTTAAGTGACCTTTGTTCGTGACAACACGAATTTACTTTCGCCGTAAGCAGTGGGCAAACATTAACAACTATGCCTTTTTGTGATACAAGATTGGGTACAATTTATCACTTCAAGATGGTTTATTGAAGAAGACAGTTGACTTTTAGGATAATTAAATGGCTTACACACCAATAGTTGCTGAAAGCAGTGTGATTTATACGTACCAAACATGCGCATGAAATTTTAAGTTAGATTGGCATTAGAGCTGTAAAAAGCCATTTACAAGATCCTGGAAATAATCTTTCATTTCATTCACTAACCGCTCAAACACACAATCCACGTTCAATGTCAGACGCCTTGCCTTCTGGCTATCCGCGCTTTCAAGATTAGCTGCCAGATCTCTTACAGGTTCTTGAACGGTCTAAAACTCCAGAAGCCAGTGGAGCAGAAGTTCTATTCTTCTGGATACACATTCATTTAAGTATCCCTGGAAACAGCAGCTGTAAACCAAGGGAACAACAGTAGCCCTTTATACAACTAAAGGGACTGTAAACCTAAAATTTATGTTGTAAGGAATTGCAGGTTATTATTGGAATGATATACCAAACAGCATAAAAGAAATTTACAGTATTGTCGAATCTTCAGGTTACTAACAGTAGCTCTAGTAAACAAATATCAGTGATATAGTACGTCTTGGTTTGACGAAAGGCTTTATGAATATACATGAACCTTTAATGTTCCGCATTTCATTTGAGATTTGGACAGAGCCTACTCTAAGCTTTTGAGAGCTGTGCTTTATGTCTGGTACACGACTCCCTAGTGTAAATTCAAAACGGCATAAGCATGTTTAATGTACAATAGAAACTACCCATCGGTGTCCATTTATGTAATGCGGTTCATTTTATGACTAATACTGTCCCAGAATGGGAATAGCTTTGTCAGAATGTCTGAGCCTCTCATACCATTTTTGTACCTTGGATGTAGGGGAAAAAAACCAGAAAAATAAATTTAAGCTGAAGGCTGTCGCGTTAATTCCGTGTTTAGCCTTCTTGGCAGAACTATTAAATCCATCGACAATATTGCGCAAAGAGATGATTTTTTGGACTATTAAATTTTGTAATTAACTAAACTCATGTAAGTTGTGTTTATGTAGTGTGGAGCCAGAAATCTGTCAATGCAGTTGATTCCATTTTCCACTTGTTGCTGTCACTTTATTTCCCAGTTTAGCCCTCGCAGCGGGAGGGGAGGGCAAGATGGGGCAAATTTGTCACTAAGGAAAATCCAACACACAAACCCAATCTTTATTGAAGCTGTGGTCGCAACACGTTTCGTTTAAAAGATGCACAATTTTACGAGATTGCGGAGTCGGAATCAAATAGTTGTGGGCGATACGGGCTCTTCCTTCCTGATGAATGGCTACTCAAAGTTCTATTGTTTTACAGGTAGGGTATACACAGGTAGTTCCACACATAATCAATAGCGATGACATTGGTGTAATTTCTCTCATCCAACGAAATCTTCTTTAACCATGTCCGTCTATATTGGTGATTTATCTCATAGCACCAACAAGAACAGTTTTGCGGGGATAACTATGCCACAGCCCTTCTTGAGAAGGTACAAGGGCGGGCCCTGCTCAAGTTTTTGTCGATTTGTGGACGCTGATCCAATACTTAACATTTCTGGTCAAGCGCACTGCGCGTATATTTTGGCAATAACCATTGTAGAAGTTATAGAACCATAGTTCAGCGCTCAATTATCAAAGCATGTCGAAGTGTGAAATACGAGACGTGTTTGCTCCATCTGAGAGAAGTACTTCTCCAGGGATAGAACTGGGTACCAAACCCTTCGCTTTTTCAACCAAGGTAAGGTTCCCTGGTTTGGGCCAGTATGTAGACTAGCGAGCACACCCACCCACGTACATCCTGTTTTCAAGCACAAGAACATTTGGGAGAACAGGGCAAGCATCGGTTCACGAAGACACCAGGGTAACTTGTCTTTTATCGACAAGAAATAAATACCTCCCTCAACTCTAATAATGCATTTAAATAACTATACATAAGAACTCTAAATAAATCATATACTTAAACATACGTGCATTAATCAACGAAAGGTAAGAGGGAGCTTTATGTTGCTCTCGGGGCTAAGGGGCAACATGAAGCCGATCTGTTTGTTATGTGAGGGGGCAGTGGGTAGGAGTGTTATGGATCTTGTGCCAGCAACATATTAAACTGGAGAGTTTAAATGTCTCGAACAAACGCATAACTTCTTGTGTTTTCGTACAAAGAGAATACTAGTATGTTTAAGCACCATCTTAAATTGATGTTCTTGCTTTAATATACGACGTGTTCCTACTTCACCTGTCAAATAATATATTTCGTTCTAACCAGCGACTAAAAGGCCATCAACCATGTTTTATCGACAGTGGTATTTTGAGTTATATTCCATATAATTCCCTCTAAACTGGTGCTTGAAGGCCAGGTCATCGGTCCACCTGAGCCTTGCTGTATTTCAATAGGAAATCAATTAATTTTGATCTCGCTGTAAATGTCTTCATATGACAAGTGTGTCTGCAAACGATACATTTAATGCCCGTACTGATCAATACATAATCCGCTTAGATAAGGGCAGTGGGACTATGGCAGCATTCGTGATGGGTGGTGTAAACTTCTAGTGTCCAATAATTGAACAATTGGTGGTAAATCTCGTAGCCCAAATCTTGTCAAATAAGTGCGTGTATGTAAGCAATAATTTGAGTTTGTATCATGTAGTGTGTTAAATGTGTCTATGAAGCTGATGTAAAAGTAGGTGTACAATGATAGGCCCACTGGAAAGCCGCGTGGCTTAGTTGTCTAGGTGGCCATCATTAACTGCTGGCTCCGATGGTCGTGGGTTCGATTCCAAAGTGTTATTCTAAAATAAGGAAAATGCTGAAGGGTTTCAATGATGAAAAGACATCGGAAGTTTGCACAGCAATCAAATGTTTGCCATATTTCATTCTAGGAACTCGCAATTTAATCCATTTCAAAAAAGTTTCCGTCTCTTCGTGTGAAATTCAGCCATCAAGTAATTCTAAAATGAACGCAGAGTAATATAGAATCGGGTATTTCATCGTATTGGTATTTATCTCCATTGTGAAATTTATTTTGTCCTCCGAAACGTCTCGAGTCGTTCATTCAAAGTTTCAATTTACTCATAAATCCTCAAATTATATCCTTGTGATGACACTGCTGTCGCATTTTCTTAGAGGTTTAGATATTTTGTCCTCAATCTTGCGTACCCGGATGAAAAAGAGATGGACAGCAGGGGGAGTGGGTGGAAAAACATCAATAACTTCTTGAGACATAATTCAGCAAGATTTCATATTGAGATAAGAAATTATATGTCTGATATTGATTTTCAGTAAAAGAATGAATGGCAGAATCAATTTATTTTTTCTGATAATATCGATTTACTTATGATATAAGCGCTTATCGCGAAATATGTTTGGTTGTATGAATGGAACATAGCGATTCTTTAGAAACCCACAGCTGATACCTTATAGATGTGTTCATATCACAATCGAATCCAAGTAATTACAATAGTACACCAATTCAAAATGTGTTATCGGAGGTTGGGGTTTAACGTAATACGTTTAAGGTTATTCCATGACTGCATGGCACCCCATGTAACAGTGAAGAAATTCCCCTCTACGCCATTTGCAACGAACAAAGACAAGACAGGGCAAATAAAAGACAACCACAGGGCGTAATACAAAAGCATCACAAACAGATCGGCTTCATGTTGCGCCTTATCTCTGAGAGCAACATGAAGTTGTGTATCCACTGATTTAGTAAAACCTTCTACATAAACTTGGTTTCAAAGTGAACAATATTGAGCCGAAACCACATGTAATTCTCGCGAATATGTAAGGTCAATAATAAAAAATCCCCAATATTTTAAAACTAAACTTAAAGTTCTTACAGCATTACGAATCTATATGTATGTTTCTTAAGTATACACAATATCAATCTTTGCACCATTTCACTGTGGTTCAATGGTGAATTTTTTAAGAATAAAATAAACACAAGGATATCAAACGATATATGTTAGAAAACGGATCGAATAATCCTGGCTAAAAAAGTAAGTTTTGGGAAAGCCTTGACATTTGAAACGCTTTGATTTAAATCTGGGTCGGCTGTTTGAAGCTCTTTTAAATTAAATCAGCTATTACATGACGTCACACGTCTTATTCATTATTACCTGGTTTTAGCGACTAACAGTCTTTCGAGCAAAAGGCCTCTGAACGGCTGCAATATCTTGCTAGAAATTAAGACATTGTATAGGAAATACCAATGGATAGCTCAAAAAAGATTATAAAAGTCTGAACCTTATCTTTCTGCCTGATATCACATTTCTGATATCTGGTATCACAATTCTTCACCTGACTGACAGACAAAAATTGTTAAACGAAGAAAATTCTGTTTCAAACCTCGTTTAAAAGCAATTGATTTGCTGAAAGCCAGTTGAGACTATGGTAACTCAGGATTCAAGAGTAGCATCGCTGTCAAATTAGCACCGGGGAAATGTGTGTGTGTGTGTGGGGGGGCTGCAGTTTTTATTTTTCAATTTTATTAAAACACTTCACATGTATTGGTCGTGTTGGTGTCAAGTATTGGTGGAATACATCACTTTCAAATAATAGAATAATAAAAAGTCAACTGGTATACGCTACAGGTGAATAGTTTTGTTTTCCGCTGTCTTACTATGGTTTTAAATACAATTTATTAACTCCTTTGGATGTTCACCGGTCAATTTTTACGCATTATTATAAAACAAAAACTAAAATCTGGTTAAGATTCTTCAGTTCTCACGGGAATTAACCTAAAACATCTGTCTAATTTAGACGAGTCGTTTTCTGTTAAATCACATACACTCTTAGGAAAATATGGCTATAATGGAACCCTTAAAGGTTCTTTAGTCATGGCTATGGTCGAACCTTTTAGGGTTTTGTATGAAATCTTCACAGCAACTATTCCTTGCATTTCTCTATTTCTTCTTTTATCAAAGAACAGTTTTTGTCGTAATGGTTCCATATAGAACCATCCTCTTTTCTACAGAACCCTCAAATAATTATTATTTTAAGACTGTATCATAATATAGCACTTTCTGTCCTTTGAGCGGCTGTCGTATATTTATTTCAACCATTTTCCTAATGTCTGTCTTCCATTGATCCCAAAATACGCTACTCACTCTATCCTTGAATTAGTAATTAACTCAGCGGTGATAGTAATACATGCACTTATGTCATCCAGTTGACCATAACTCACTGCTAGTTTACTATAAATATATTTTTTTGAAAAAGTCGGAATCTGTCCATATAATTGCTAGCTACATTCAACAGCTCTTCTGGTTTAAACACATACAAATACACTGGTTAAGGGCTTTTGCTTCTGGTGTAACCATGTAATATTAGCATCCAGATTGTATACTTACAATAGTGTTCCCATTTAATGTTGGAAACAAGTAAAATACCTTTGAACACGTCGTTAAACACCAATGAATCAATCAATCGTGAATCACGACCATAGATCTCTCCGTGTGTCTAACGTGTGGGAACTAAGTTTCGAACTGTCTTAATGTCTTGTCCGCAGCCATTCAAGGTAACTAGTCAAGCGCTCAAACACATGTCCGCATATCTATGGTGTCCCAACTATAACATACAGTTTTGATGTATAATTCGTCACTGTACAGAGATATTTTAAAACTTTTGCTGATTTTTGAAATAATAAATTATCTTTTTTTTGTTTTAATCAATCATCCCTAAAATCATCAAGGTGGAGTCTTTTTTTACGATATAAGAACTTTAACTATAACCAGAAAAAACTGCTTTATTGTTTAAAGGAATAGACTCACTTTGTATAGGTCAGCTTACCTAAGCTCACATGAAAAGCATCTTTATTAAGAAGATGGTTATTACAATAGATCTGAAGGACTTATACCGTCTGGCTCTTCGCCAGATCATACAGTGAACGAAAAATAATTTCTGGGGAAAGTTGTAAAATCTGAAACTTTAGACCGGGCATCAAAATAAAATAAAAGAGCCGTATTTATAAATCGAAGAGTTCTGTTCTGGTAATCTTCATGATGTATATTGATGGTTCCTTTTTAAGAAATATGGTTCTAGTTTCCAAAACTTCCAGAAGAAGTTCAGCATTTGATAAGTATTTTTTTCAGCTTTGGATTCCAAGTTTTATTAGTCCGAATGTTCTACTTTAAAAAAGACGTGTTATATTAATCACCTTAAGCAACATTTTATTCAAAGAGGTCCAATTTCATACAAAATGTTAAAACCCAAAGCGTCTCGTAACTCAAGCCACATTTAAATATACAAATATTGCTTGTCAACTTTGACTTAATGGATATTTAGTTGATTGAATACAATGCAGGTCCAATAATGTAACTCATCGTTAAAGCAATTTTCAAAGTCGATTCGCACAAGTTAATTGTAATGGTTAATGTGACATTTTCTATTAGCTGAGCCAATACCGATCGACATAAAATAACCCATCAGGTAAATGATAGCTGTTATAAAAAGGTAGCGACCGATTGGACGGATACATGGGTTTAATTGTGAGAATTTCACACTCAGCTTGATTCAGCCTGTTCCTTTTAATATTAAACACGTCAACTGCACACATTAGCTGTCAACCTCGGTTTCGTTTTTTTTAGTAAAGAGTACATATTTATTAATTAATATTCGTTTAAACTGACTCGCATGTATAGGATCCTTTGTCAATCTAAACTATTTTGTCGGGTTTCAATTTGTTGCGTGATAATGGTCACACTGCAATGCGCAAATATTCTAAATGAACAAGGTTCGCGACCCATTCCACGGCTAGCAACGTAAAATGCCGAACATTCTTTAATATACCACCACGAGTTCCGGGCCGTCCTTCTACCTGGTAGCTCGGGTGTTCTTATAAATCTGAGTGATTGGTAAGGAGCTTCCTATTGCCCGGTTGCTCGTAGAGCTAAAATACAAGATGAAGCCGATCTTTATGTGTATTTTTGCATAACGTCCTGTGATGGTCCTGTAATTGTCTTTGTTCTTGTCCGTGGCATTGGGGGTGGTTTCTTTCTCACATTGCTGCTTGTACGCCGTCATGTAAGTTAATTAACATTGAATACGGCGTTAAAACCTAATCAAACAAAGTTATATAACACGATGTTCATTATTGTCCACAGTACAAGCCTTTACCAGGGACCTAAATTCTACAAATTAAGTTACATCTTACAACTGCTTTAACACAGACTAGACTACTCAGACAGTTTAGCATCCGAACGGACTCCATACACAGAAAGAACTACTCAACGGAGAAATAAAACAGTTAACAAAAACTTGATGGACGCACAGTAATTTCAGTGATAGTCCAGAAAACAATAAAAGACTGCATTTCACGGCTGCATTTCCTACTCAGGTGGTGCTACTAGTTCACGGAGCTCTGTCTTAGATAGATACATAGCTCATGCATATTTACAACATCCCTTACGATTGGGATTCATGTTTGGGAAATATATGAATATATATTTATATCCGCCGAGTTTCAAACTCGGTTTTCTGGTTAGCACAGAACATCGCTCTAACCGACTGAGCACAAAGACTAACAGCAGAACGATCTCGAACGATCTTTCTCTACAGAACGTCTTTGGAACAGGTTCATTAAATTAGTCCTTTTTTATCGGGGAATGAGCCACAGATGTGTCTAAGTGTTTAGGTATGTGGATATTTTATCGATGCATTAACAGTCTGAGTAAATTCGTCGTAAACAGACAGTGAAACAATATCTTGTAATCTATATTATATAAGAGATACATGGTCACAAATCGCAAAAATCAGTTGTCTTAATTTAGATAAAATAATAGGAATTTGTCATAAATTGGAAGATAATTAAATTTCAGCAGATTTCTGGATAGCTCTTATCTGATTTTAACTCATTTGCTTTAATTGAAACATAGTTGCTTTGTGTTGCAGTTAAACAAAATACAAGTTTCTGTGCTATTCTTGCGATGGGTATTAACATATTAATATAACGTATTTCTCTGGTAACTGTTGAAATTGTTTCATAGGGGTATAACCCCATAGGAGATATAATATGAAATTGATTTCATCCCAATTCATTTGTTCCTGTTTGTATTTTGAGATGAAATCGTCGTACTCCGAGTATTTCCCTTTTAAGACGACGCTTTTCTCAATATACCCTCTGTCACATTTACACACGGTAGGCCGACAAGTATCCAGGCCGATTCAGTTTTGTTCATATGATTTCACTTCGAGTTTCCGATTCTTTGTGCATTTACGCAACTATCAGCAAACTGCTTATCCCGCGAGACTTGCTTAGTCCGAGAGCTTATAATCTATGTTATGGAATAAACACCGCTTGTCATGAACAGTTATACACATCACGTCATCTTAGATGTTTAGATAGCGCTACAAATCGCTAACCGAAGCTAAAAACGAAACTGATATTTTTCAGAATAAATCGCAAGTCAATTAAATCGCTAGCTTCTTCTTGACTTCTGGGTACTCGCCTTCTGAATATAATTATGTTTTCCGTTTGGGTGAAATCGTAAAACTAAACGGAACGTTTTACATCCCCGAGTAGGCCTAATGTTAAATGTTTCTTTATGGCATAGAATGCTCTCGGATGTGGAATAATTCGCGTGAAATATCGCCGGCCATATGACGTGACTTACAGCCTAAAGCTGTGGCTGTTTTTCTTTTCTTCTATCACCATTTATTGAAGTTCTACCATGCGTTCGACGACATATAGAAAACATATCCTAACGGTTAAACGCTACTATTAAAGATAGTCATTTATGTGTGTCGACAGTATGCTGCCTCTTTTTATGGATTGTTAGAGTTTATTCCTTTTAAATGTCAGTTGAACCAGCAATTCTAACGATCAAAATAAAAACTTAAACATCAGCAGTTAACCTGAAGGAAGCGTGGTAAACACCAGCAGTTAACCTGAAGGAAGCGTGGAAGAGCATTGATTTGAAGCAATTTTGAAAACTATACAGACAATTCATCTTCATTCTTAGTGAAATACAGGGAACTAAAATATAGTTATATGCTGTTGTTAGCTGTTCTTTTGGGAAAAGAGTATATCTTATTAGATTGTTGAAAGAATTGTACGTGTACTGTAAATTAAAAAAAAAAGGAACAGGCATATATTAGTGAAGGTAATGGGCCGAGCTATTGGAAGCATTCGGAATTGTACTCTTGTTTGCTACTTGAATAGACTTTTATTTTCAGTGTGTAGTCGACATTATTCGTCATATCGACAATTCCGTGGAAGGCAGATTTATTGATATAATTTTTGTCAAATTTACATCAAATGTTCTGACAGGTGGAATATTTTTATTGACAAGATTCTAAACTAATTATATGCATACATGACCGCGGCTCAGTTGCTTAAGAAAGTTTCTTTTAACTAATATTTGTTAAATAAAAAAATTGTATTATCGTGCAAGATTCTTAGATAGTCATTTTTTAAAAGAAATAGTTTGATTCTGAGAAATAAATTCGAACATGAACAAACCTTGAGGCTGTTAAACCAAATTGAATCGATATATTACAACAACAGATGTTTACGAAACAGGTATTAACCTTATGCCTCCCAGTTTTCCACCACAATGGGGCAAGGAACAGTGTTAAGTGGACAATCTGTCATCATATAAGTGAAACACTCTTTCGAACGACGTTAAACCCCAATCAAACAAACAAACAAACACGACCATCAGAGATGGGAACCGAATCTCCAGCAGTAAATGTCAGCCACCTAAACCACGGATGGAATATGCTCGTTTTTGACTTAACTCCATGGAGCCGAAACAGGCGAACCAATTTTATGCTTCGTTGCCAGGCCGGAAGTTCTGTCGTATTTCCGGAGTGAAGCGGAAGTTTTATCAACTCCGATGGAAAGCCAAGTGAACCGTGGGTCGACATCAAAGTTTATTCAATAAAAATCTCCTGTTGATGAGGGGATTGAATTGCTGTAGGAAAACAAGCTGTAATTTCACAATCCATTGGCTTGACTAAAACATCTCTGTTTAGAGATAGCAATAAAAAAGACGGAATCATTTTGTGTTTTATAATGGTGTAACACATTTGGATAACCACAAAAGGACCGTTATTTCAACGTTTACATGACGATTCTGAAGATACACGCTACTTTTGACTGAACCAAATTGACTGTGATTTCAAGGAACGATTTGTTGCACAAAACGAAAGCAGACAATTGGACAAGACGGTGACATTTTCCGTATCTGCGACAAATATATAACATAAAAGTGCTGTGAACATTGATTAACCAATGCGAAAGTCCTTATCGATTGATTGATTGATTGATTGCGAGACAACAGAGACCTTATGTGTGAACACCAAAAGAAGTTCGATTTGTAGAAGGCCTAACTCCAAACAAACTACTCTATTAAAGTCAGAGAATGGAAGGATCGAAATGATTGCTGCAGAAATAGCCAAAGTGTCATTTCGCTGCAGTGGACCAACACTTGCGTGTACTTGAACGAAGACAAACAATACAAATCTACAGATATTAAAGTCGCGTTCACTCCGAAGAGAAAATGACTGGTTTAATTGGGCAATAGGTAGCTTTAACGGGTGTAAACTGCCCTCGTCTGACTAAAAAGCGATAATTACCGTTTTAGTTTCCCTCGGCTGCCATATGAGGAAACTAACTCAATAGCGGAGGAATGGCGATATACGGGCAGTCAGCATGGAAACTATATTGTACAGCAATTTTATAATCGATAACATCGACATTTAACCCATCGAACGAGATAAGTTAAAATACATAAACTTATCCAGGCTTTTGAATAGCCCATTAAACGGCTGTAACGAGACAAACGACCCAATAAATACTCCCATTAATTATTTATCCGCTTTTGCAGGCTTGTACAGAGGTGTACATATTCCAACTCATAGAGAAGACATTTTGACGATATTGTTTAAAAAACCAAATGGAATTTATCACTGTTTTATTTTTGGTATACCACGCGACCAACAGTGGGGATTTCTCTAGATTTAATTAATTCAATGAACGCTTTTGGATGTTTGATTGTTTCTTCGATTGTGGTGTAACGTCATGTTCACTGACATTTCATGTATATGACGGCGGAATTTAGGGAATAACCATGCTGTATTTGGTGGTTTGCCGCCGTTGATGCTAGGTTTTACGGTCGCAAATTGAGTTTTACCGGCGACGCGTAAGCGGAGTCGGTAAAACGTTCCATTTTTTCGCAAATCAGGAATAAATATACAAATCCTAGAAAGCCAACTCAACATTCCACACCATAGGGCATGTTGACTTTTCAGCATCTTTTGTCCCATCGACTAGATAGAGTGCTATGTTGATCATTAGACAAAGCAGATATACACTCATTCAGAACATATGGGGATGAGTTCCATCATTTCACCAGCAAATGACCCTATAAAGACTTTAACTAATGATAAATTGCAAGTTTGCCGTGAAACGCTGTTAAGTTTGTTCTTTTAAACACATATGTGCTTCGCTGTAAAGTGTCATGCTAAAGCAGCACGTGGTTTTCATTCTTATGCCTTGAGCTTCGTCCATCTTTTTTGCTGAAGCCAAGACTATTTAAGGGGACCTGATCAGATATAGATATCTTTTCTTTCCAATTTGATGTCACTTGTTCAATTGTTCTTTTTGTGTTCGTGACAAGACGAATTTACTTTCCCTGTAAGCAGTGGGCAAACATTAACAACTATGCCTTTGTGTGATACACGATTGGGTACAATTTATCACTTCAAGATGGCTTATTGAAGAAGACAGTTGACTTTTAGGATAATTAAATGGCTTACAAACGAATAGCTGCTGAAAGAAGTGTGATTAATACGTACCAAACATGCGCATGAACAGTTTTAAGTTAGATTGGCATTAGAACTGTTAACAGCTACTTAAAATATCCTAGAAAAACTCTTTCATTTTCTTTCACTAATCACTCAAACACACAATCCGCGTTGAATGTCAGAAAGTCGTTTACCGCATTAATTCGACGCCTTGCCTTCTGGCTATCCGTGCTTCCAAGATCAGTTGCCAGTGCTCTTTCAGGTTCTTAAACGGTCTAAAACTCCAGAAGCCAGTGGAGCAGAAGTTCTTTTCTTCTGGATACCCAGTCTTTTAGGTATCCCTGGAAACAGCAGCTGTAAACCAAGGGAACAACAGCAGCCCTTTATACAACTAAAATTTATTATAAAGATTGTAAACCCAAAATTTCAGTTGTAAGGAATTGCAGGTTATTATTGGAATGATATACCAAACAGCATAAAATAAATTTACAGTATTGTCGGATCTTCAGGTTACTAACAATAGCCCTCGTCAACAAATACCAGTGATATGGTACGTCTTTGTTTGACGAAAGGCTTTATGAATATACATGAACCTTTAATGTTCCGCAGTTCATTTGAGAGCTGTTCTTTATGTCTGGTACACGAATCCCTAGTGTAAATTCAAAACGGCATAAGCTTGTTTAATGTACAAGAGAAACTACCCGTCGGTGTTCATTTATGTAATGCGGTTCATTTTATGACTAATACTGTCCCGGAATGGGAATAGCTTTGTCAGAATGTCTTAGTCTCCCATACCATTTTCGTATCTTGGATGTAGGAGAAAAAAAAACCCCAGAAAAATAAATTTATGCTGAAGGCTGTCGTTTTAAATCCGTGTTTAGCCTTCTTGGCAGAACTATTAAATCGATCGACAATATTGCGCAAAGGGATGATTTTTTGAACTATTAAATTTAACCCCATTCTTGCGTTTAACAAAACCTTTCTGCCCCGGCCTATCAAATTGTGACCAGCAAGGTATTTTGTAATTAACTAAACTCATGAAAGTTGTTTTTATGTAGTGTGGAGCCAGAAATCTGTCAATGCAGTCGATTCCATTTTCCACTTGTGGCTGTCACTTTATTTCCCAGTTTGGCCGTCGCAGCGGGAGGGGAGGGAAAGGTGGGGCATATTTGTCAGTAAGGAAAATCTAACACACAAACACAATCTTTATTGAAACTGTGGCCGCAACATATTTCGTTTAAAAGATACATAAATTCACGAGATTGCGGAGTCCGAATCAAATAGTTGTTGGCGATATGGGCTATTCCT
>JAVFBX010131495.1:0-15645 GCA_034783855.1 Mopalia kennerleyi
GTCGACTCCTGGTGGGTGAGGTAGGTACACCAGGAGGATCCGGGTAACGCAGTGATGGCTTTTAGGAGGTTTCCTCTCGACTTTCCGCCGTATTTAAGAATGGCATTTTGAGAAGTGGACAATACCCTTAAGCATGACGTTAAACCCTAATCAAGCAAATAAATAGCTAACTAACGCAGGAGATTCAATCAAGTGTGAAATTTATTTCATAACATAGGAGTCAAAGAAGGCTTTCAGAATTGAGTCAAACATTTTTTATTGTGTCACAATTTTTAGTTAAAGAAAAACACAGATTGTTATAATTAGACAATTCTTCCAAAATTGTCAGACAGTCGGTGCTTGAGCACACAAAACACCGCCACTTTAAGCAGGGTTGTTCAATAAATTCTTTGACAGTTAACAAATATAAAAAAGCACTGTAGACTGCAATGAGTGTATTTATTCTTAGTCAAAATATCAACAATACACAACTTTTTCACATAAACTTTGGACAACATATATACAAATATAATAACATTTATAAATCACAAATTTGTATCATTACATACTTCTTATTTTTATCACAGTACATCACTATACATTATGACCGACGAAGTGTTGGAATTATCTGTTGAGTCTAGTGCGGTGCAGCGGGAAAGGCCATCACTCTATCGTGTCATTCACTGCGGAATTTCTAACCATCAAGTACCATCTAGATTTTCAACGCAAAGTGGGAACTTTGGGATAAAACCGCGCCATTGATTTGTAATGTAAGTCGACATTGAATGAAATAATTTTTGATTGAAGAATAAATAAACATGTATATTTAAAAAGGAATTACATTTATCTACAACTGAATGGCATCATAGCATAGTCCCAGTGCATTTTTACAATGAAACTTGCTTGGATAGGACCGCAAAACTTACACCTTTTAAGCGAATATCACTACATGCAAAATGGTCCTTGTTTAAGACCAAGCTGGGTGACGCAAGTCATGGAGGTCAGACGGATAGGGTTTTAATAAAATACCATGCACAGGGGCTCTCTGAAACCTGTCTCTGAAAATCGCCTCGTGTGCCGTTGCCTTGCGACGCAACTTGGCAACGAATTATTGCAGGAGATCAAACTTGTTTCTAAATATTCGATTCGTCACCTTATATCTACGCCGTGTGCGGTAGTCACAAGACAGTGTGGGGCAGGTTTAACTTAACTTGGGGGTGTATTGATTATTTCATATTCGACATTGATTAGAATTTACCCATATAATGGTTACCATGTTACTAGTATATGAGGAAATAGCCATGGAAGAGGATGTCAGAAAATAAGCCCAGTGTCTATGGAAACCAGTTGAATGAAAACATCTGTTGCTGTAACTTGAAAACGATGTTTGAAATGAGATTTGAACAGTTCAACCAAAATATGTAGAATGGGATTCGTGACAGTGACAAAACTCGATAAAACTGTCACCCACATCGAACGATATTTCCTGCGAAGCTTTAAAACCGCCGGGTTCTCAGAAAACCAGGGATTTCTAGTTTAATCCAACGAATGAATGAGGGCCTGGGTACCTGCAATTAAAACAGTCTGCTTTAACAGTCTATAATTATCTGCACTTGAAAAATCGCTCGCTGAAGGTAATTTTTGTTATACATTTCACTCTCCGACTCTTATGTCAACACATGCCATCAATTATTAAGTATCGCAGGAAGGGTTTTAACTTTCTGAAAGAGATATCCAGATGTTCTCAATTTCGTCTAGACTTCCATTGCAATGTATTGGCGGCCCATTTACATTGCCATTCACGATGTGTGCAGTTATACAGCGGACTTATACAGCGGACATTCTCATGGGAAGCCTTACAACTGTTTATTACTAAAATAAGATTGTTTCTTTGTTTGTTTGGGATTTAACTCCGTACTTAAAGCAATTGCACTCATATGACGGCGTGCCAGTCCCATGGGTGAAGGAAACCACTCTCGGGTGCAATTGTTTAGATTCAGTTTTTCAAATTGTATGATGCATTATAATTTCCTCAATATTCGCTAGTCTCTATGTTTCCCCCCCGTTGTTATGAAACTACAACAAATGATGTGTTTGTCTACAAAAAAATAGTAATTTTATGCATAACCTGCTAGTCGAGTAACACATTCACGGATCGCTAATTCGAAGTTAAGCGATGTTTCTTATCCCTCTATACTAAGGTTTAAACCGTCACTACTTAATTATTATTTTCTTTAAAAAATTGGAATAATTTGGTTTTAATTGGGTGACGATTCTTTTCCCAGACCGCTTTTTCGTGGATAAATACTACAACAACGACAAAAATATATAAATGATACAACCTTGAAATTGACAAGGCCCATTCACTTCCGCGCGCAGATCAACACGCTCGTGCACCACAGATTGGTGGACTAGACTTATATATTTGCCTTTATGTCAATATGTTGTCGTAAATTTAGAGGATAGCATTTAACAAGCAGGTGTTGTTATCGAGAAGCAATCCTTTGTAATGAATGCATTTTGGACAACCGTATTAATTATAACGAAAAGGTTACCCAACCTCTGTAACATTACGTACCCAATCAGGAATCGTATGTTTTTTGTATCACAGTTTATTTTGATCAACAAGCGTTAGTTGGAACAGTTAAACTTTTAAATTCGTTTTACTTTTGTTTTTAGATATGCGCAGTTCTGGTTGTTTCAGATATGTATCACTGTATTTTGAAAAAAGAAATATTTATGAAAAGAATATCGTGTGTATAACTCATATCACATATAGAGGCATGAGCATGCGCTTTTTCTATATACAGATGATAAAAAAATATGTAAGTGCAACAAATATTAACAAACCGGATCAGGCAAATAGATGCATGAACACATATGATTCTTCAAACATATCCCGTACATACTCCTTGTAAACAAATATCTTATGCATTTCCCGAAGGGTTAGATAGTTTGTTATATTCATCTACTATCGATTCGTCAATTTGTCTAACATGAATTACATGCAAACAGCGTATGAACATCTCCGTGTTTAGTTTGCCGCATTATGACCTGACGCAAAGGCATACCAAATGACGTCGATTGGTGACCATCACAGAACCGCTTGGTAGGTACATGCCAAAGATTTCCAATGTCGAGCCGGTGTTGACAAGTCACCTGTTCTTACTTTTTGCAATAAGCATTGCCTCAACTAGTCGCAGCTTAAATTGGTGTAGAAGCAACAATTAAAAACGCACATTTATCACGAAAGCAAGTTTGACCAAAAATGACTGATCAACTAATTGATGGGATATATCGCCGTGCCCAAGGGAACTTTACTCACATGACTACCGGTAGGTCTGTATTTTTGTAGAGTACTTATGAATTCATAGACCGTTTGCCCCAAATAAACGGATTAAATGCGCCATGAAACACAAACATCTACAGAATACTGTCAACATAGTTCAATTTTAACAAAACCCTGATACCTTTGGAATGTTTTGAGAAAGTGGCATAACCCACATGTGGATGCTGTGATCAAACTATTGCAAACATATATGCGCCTTTGTGTAGCCTGGTAGGCATATACGATGGTACTTAAGATGCTTTACATATGATTTCTTATATAATGGTTTTACGTCACACGTTTATTCACTTATATTGGGGCATGATATAGCCAAATTGGTAGTAAACAGTCAACACATTCGTTGCCAATTGCAAAAATCAACAGGACAACCACAAGACGCGACACAGTGACACCACGAGCATATAGAATAGATGAAAGCTCTCTCGAACTGCCAGCGCTTCACCGGACAGAAACTTCTTGAAACTCCAGCAAAGAGCGCCAAATAAATAGTTTTGCAGCACTTAATTATCTTTACGATTCACTGTTGACAGTCCATATTGAGCGGAATATAGAAATATTACTGCAGGCTTGTCGTTTTCTTATAGAAATCAACAATGCGCTTGTCGCCGTATGATATATCTGTACTAATTATTGATAATGACTACCTTGTCGATGACATCTTCTCCGGCAACAATCGCTTCGACGATAGCTGATCCGACTACAACGTATCACCCAACAAAGTGTCCAGCGATGACCGCTTTGATGAGAACGGCTTTGGTGACGATTGCTCATATTAAAAATGTTCCTACGAAACTTGCCGCACGATAAGTGCCCTGACATAAACGTCACGCTCTAGAATAATCTGGAACAATAGTCACACGCCGATTGCGTTTCTTATAGACATGTATAATAAAGTCAATAGAGATACGACGCCCAGCCGTACGAAACATTTAGAAATAAGGCCTGCCTCTGAATAAAAAAATAATCACAAATCTGTATGGCCTCTGACCTCGCCAAAAAACACTCTATCCTGTTCGTTGAACACTCAGCGAGGAACGGTTCCCAACTGGGAGCGACCCAGGCATGTCGCTGAAAATGGACGTCAAGTGGATGGTGTATGGGTCGATCTAACCAACATTAGAAGTCGGAATGGTTTAATCAAGGTAATGCCATACAAGGTTTACGTATTGAAAGATAAAGTTCAGAATCATGCTAGCGTTCGCTTAATAAAACTCATGTCAAACGTTTGTTTTCTCTGGTTATCATGTACCGTTTATAAGTTCGCTAAAAGCTAAAATTGTAAACCTTCATGGTGCCAGCAGGCTTGTCATTGCGAAGTACGGCTAGTCATCTGACATTAGATTCGCGGGTGCGGGCGCTACTATACACCGATCCCCTGCGACATTTAAGGAAATGCAGAAATTCTCGACGGAACAGTTGACCCGAAAATACATAGATGAAAAAATTCACACCGTAGTTCAGTACAAAAACAACTTCAAGTACATCTCCGTATGGTTTTAAAGCATACAGAAATGACGCGCTTTCTATACCATAGCGATTCCAAGCAACCAAAAATGTCAAGGTTACAATGATCATTGGCAATGTACACAAGACATACACGAATGATATGGTCAGTAGAGTGAAGGTCGTCTTGTAAAAATTGGAATGAAAACGAGACTGGTGTGATGTTGAAGAATTTTCATTGAGTATGGCTTTCCTTATTTTTATGACTTTAGATAGAACTAAACCGTTACACAAAACGACTATACTGACAGGCAGTATAAATGTGAGGCAGAGTTGATAGAAATATGTATGAAGCATGACATAGGTGATACTGTATTTTTCCTCCGCCACACATTCTGTACCGTCCTTCACGATCATTATTACCCGAAACACCTGAGTGTATGAACTTCCCAGCAACACAACGCAGATCACAGTTAAGGCCACCGTCGGTCTGCAGATGGCACGTTTCTTGAACGGGAAAAAAATGGCAACAATGCGCTCAAAGGCCATTACCACGATGAGCCAGGACGACATCATGTAACAAACATGCTCACAAAAATTGTACATCTTACAAGTGACGTCATTGAAATGTGCGTACACCCCTGTTGAACCAAAATAGCTGGCCAGCTCGTTTAAGAGCACCATCTCTCGACCAATCAGGGTAAGACTATCAAACACAGCCAATGCACAGAGATAGTGACTATAAGACTTCTTTCGGAGCGTGGGAGATTTCATCAGACAAAAAGACATGACATTCCCTATTATGCCAACTAATACTATTACGGGTGTGAGAATTTGCTTGATCCACCATCCCCATTGATCCCACGCAATAGATTGCCCTAAGGAAATAAAATACTACATGTTAAAATAATGTTGAAAACGTTACGTAATTTTTTTGCAATGTTATGAACTGGACAAGAATTTCTGTTTAATCTATTGCTATTGACTAGATACGAATGGACGTAATTATTTTTTAATGAATACACAAATTGTTTAAACATAACCTAGGTGTATGGTAAGCCGTTTTATCCCTGCTACCATTATTCTACATAATATGTCGAATAAGTCTTGATTTTGCGTTACTAATATACATACGTGAACTTTTTTTTACTTATGTTGAAAAGATTTTCACTTATGTGAAAAACAATTTCACATATGTCAAATGAAAATTTATTTATATATGTTGCATTCTTTTCAACATTTGTAAAATTATTTTCAATATATATGAAGTCCTTTTTTACGTAAGTGAAAAACTTTATTTTACATATGTACAAAAGAGTTCCACTTAATAATACGGAGAAACGATGTCTCCCCAAGAGCAAGGGACTGTATCCAACCTTCGTGTGTGCCCCTATCGTCTTTCAAGACTAATACAAAACCGAGTGACAAGCTAAACGAGATAACATGCTGGGCAAGTTTAGCCTCAGCAACGCACACTCCAAAGTCAACACAGTTGATCAGGAAGTGGTCCCCTGCAGCGAGATTACAACAACAACAAAGCAAATCCCAGACTGCCAAAAGTCGAATAGCAACAAAGACTCTCATATATTTACAATCTAACAACGGCTGAAACACAAACCATACATTCTTTTTGAAAAATGCCAATAGCTGTGACAAATGAAAAATGAATATTATATTAGGCGACGGGTTTATTCATATTCAATTTTTTTTTTTTATTGAAGTCTATATCGGTTTATTTTCCCGATGAAGCACACGTAGTAATGTTCACTACGGAATCGGTTGCAATTGTAGGCCTTTAAAAGAAATGTAGTTTTCCTTATTTATTCTTCTCCCGACATTTTAAAAAATGCAGAGTGTGGATGTGCTTATGATCAGATTGCAGTTTTAGAGAAAATTTGTTGCCACAAAATAGCGGTTATGTGGGAGAAATCCGAATTGATGTTTTGCAGGCTTCTGCTTTGTACATAAGTGAAAAAGATTTCCACATATGTAAAATAAACGTTTATTTTTCATATGTCGAACACTCTTTCACTTAAAATGTTTTTCACATAAGTGAAAATCTTTTCAACATATTTAAAATAAATATTAATTTTACATATTTTGAAATTGTTTTTCACATATGTGGAAATCTTTTTCACATATGTAAAATAAAGTCATTTATATTACATATGTGAAAAACAATTCAACATATATAGAATATGTATAATGAAGATAGAAGTGATAAAATGGCTTGCCAATATACCTGTAACCTTTGGTCTTTTTTATTGAAATGTATTTATCCAGCCTTCTCTTTCCTTTCACGTATAATTTATTCCAAATAGCGCATATGATTTACACATACATGTTACAGTGGAAGATACATTGTAGTGGGCTTTTATTTATTTATTTTATTCGTATAAAAAGAAAACTGCTACAGCTGTTCATGACAGAGGTATATGCTAAGAAATTAAACTCGAAATAATTGTACCACTGAGACTTACCGTTTGTAAGAGAAGTGTTTCCCATAGAGTCGTTGAATCCCCATGACGAGTTCATTTTCACTGGTAATCACGGCGGCTTGTCCCTTTACAATAGACAAAAACTGTTTTTAGGCGAGCAGGTGTATCATCAATCAGTCGCTATTACTTGCAAATAGTCCGCTGAGCACGATGTTGGATTAAGTTTTCTTGATATTGGTTTCTCCGGTAACTACTGGGTGTTCCTCGCCTAAACTAGATAAAACAAACAGACTTTCCGGTGTTTTGGGGGTATCTTCTATGTTTAGTCCACAAACGGTGAACATAAAGAGAAGACGATGTAGATCTTGAATTCTATGTCACTTCCTCATGAATAAAATTAAAGTGTGTGTCTATTTCAGATCAAGCTGCAATTCTCTCTAAATCAGTAAATTCCGTTCCATAGACAACGCTTTTGAACAGCGCTATACACTCTTTTTGGAAATCCTCAGGCCGTTTAACATGTTATATAGTTCATCGGTCTGGTCGGTACAATCTATCATGTAAACACAAGATACAGTGTGACAAGTTAAGCTGATAAACCGTACGGAGGAGTCAGTTTTGGCTATTGACGAATTGATATCGTATTACGTTTACGTGAACACAAAGCTCCAGCGGTGACAGTCAAGCCAGGTGGTACAAAGACTAACTTAATTTAGTTTTACTAATTGGTACCAGGTAGTGACAGTTGAAGTCAAATCCAGGAAAACAAACGTATTATTTTGTCATCTTTTAATAAACAGGTGATAAATCCAACTTAAGGTATGAGTATAATCAATTGTTTGTCACCTAGACCCAATGTCAGTGTTGAATAATAGGCAATAAGCTATCGCGAACACCTGGGATCGACTGCCAAACAAACCACAAGATCTGTGTACTTGTCATCCGTATAATTCATTTTCTGTCACGAGCATTTATATCGAATTAAATAGGCACCACATGGAATTATATTAGCTGTACGTAATTCACGATTACTCCAAAACAAAACTAGAATCTATCCCAATAAAACCAAGAAGCAGGGTTTGGTTCGTTTGAACCTAATTACATTAACAACCTGAATGAAAACGGGCACTGCGATGTCACAGTTTGATACCCTTTCTGGTTGCAATAACTGGAACACTCGGGGAGCACTGGAGAAGTACCTTACAGTCAATAATGGTTGGCCTGGCCTCTCATTGGCGAAGAATTCCTTCCGTTTACGCCCCCTGGTTCAGCAGAATCTCCCCACAGAATACAAAGGCAAGATGTGCACGCTCAAGTATCTAGTTTGTTTACATTAAGTAATGTAGGTCATTGTTTACATATCGGTTAGGTTATCATTTTCAATGGTTTAATTGGGACTCGGCAAGGTGAAAATTGACTGCCTTTGTCCATCCAAAATAAATCAATATTTTTGTTTGCACTAACTTCAGAATATACTTTTTTTGTAATTGTGGTGAGTGGTTAGGACGTATATTCAGAAACATTGATTATATCCCGGATTAGATACCGGTGCAAATTCCCGAGTTAAGGCGGAAAATAAGATCGTCGCATTAAGCCTCTCTTCGGTTTTCTGATTGGCTGTTTGTTTCTGCAATTGTCCAATTAAATGTTTGCTACGTTTTTGCCGCGAATTGCAGCATGCAAGGTATGGTAATGAGGGAATCTCGTCTTACACATTTTGACCCGTGCAATGGGAAGATGATACCGATGTGGATAGCTATACCAATGTTTGTTGAAAGACTGTAAGCGCAATTCTGTAGCGTGCCGTTTATTTAGTCCTGATAATTGTTCCCTTGAGAGTCTGCTCTCCAAAGTTTCCGTTCTATTCTCCGACGAGATCTCTGGCGTAAACACCGACTATTTATGCGAGGACCGGGCTGGGAGAGAGGGGGGGAGGGGGCATATAGCATATCGGTTTGTTACTCTATCAGACTTCACGTCAATTTATGCAAACTTTATCGTAGTAAAGTGTATTTAAGGTAATTCACATAATAAGCCTTGCCCAAGTAGAACGTTTTTATTATTGTTTTGTGAGGATTTTATTTTAAACTAGACACAAATTGATCCCGTTGTACGGTTATGGAGTGTTTATATGTGAGATATTTTTATACTAGTCACAAATTCACTCCAGTGCACGACTGTGGAATGTTTATATTTGATGGTTATATTTTGACTAGTCACAAATTCACTCCAGTGCACGACTGTGGAGTGTTTATATGTGAGGGTTTTATTTAAACTAAGCAAAAATTGTCCTGGTGTACGTTTGTGGACTGTTTATATGTGAGGGTTTTATTTATAATAGTCACAAATTGCCCCATGTGTAGGCCTACGATTGTTGAATGCTTATATATGAGGGTTTTATTTATACTATAGTCACAAATTGTTCCCGCTGTACGATTATCGAGTGTTTATATGTCAAAGTTTTATTATACGAGTCGCAAATTGTCCTGGTGTACGATTGTTAAGTTTTTATATGTGTCGGGGTTTTATTTATACTAGTCACAAATTCGATGCACGATTTTAAATATTTATATGTGAAGGATTCATTATATTCGTTACAAATTTTCACCGGTGTACGATTGTAGAGGACGTATCTGTGAGTGTCGCTCTCTAGTGCGATATCTATATCTATGTGTCTGACTTAGTAGCGATGCAATTATTCCATACATATGGCGCTGGTAGATCTTCATACCATAGGGAGACTGCACGCGCAATTCCAGCTAAACAACTACCTAACTACCTCACAATGACGCAATATTTAAGAAACCATTAGCAAATAGGATAATCTCGCCTGATGACGTGTTTGTCATTTATTGTGGTTGCTGCATGTCTTGCTCTTCCTATTCTCTATTTTGGTTTGCTAGAACTAATGCAATACGCTAGGTATATTGATCCAGACAACGGATCACAACTTACATTAACTTAAGCACCAATCGATTTATACAAGAAGAATCAAAGTAAAGAAATGGTTACATAAAATATACCTATTTCTCGCATTCACAAATTCATACATTTATGTGTAAAATTTAATATAGTCTGACTGCTCCTTTGGTGCCCATACACTGGGCAGGATGTGAGGGGGTCTGTCACGCTATTAACTACGCCTGGGTAAACTACGTTAACAACAAAATCGGCTATTTCGACCATTAATGTGAGCGGAAACCCTGGCCTTAATCTAATAGTTAATATGAATATTTTGGTCCAATTGAAATATAGTATTGGATGAAATTAGAAACAAATTCACACATAAAGAAGCATTTCAAGCCCATTCAAAATGGCCACCTTAAAACGGGTTATCTTAAAACCCGCTTTGTCTCATGTCAAATTTAACCATTGACCGTATGTCAGAACACTGTCTTTAGTATCTATTTAACAGTAAAGTAATAAGAATAACAGATTATATCTTAGTATACAAAGAAAGGATAGTGCGGTATAGTTTACCCTTAAAATAAAAGTCGTGGGATTAGAGCTAATCCAATACATGATTTTATTGTTCGTATGTTTGTTTGTTTGTTTGTTAATTATGGGAAGTTTATAAAACATCAAGCAGATAAATAGAATAGTATGTCACGACGGATGAATAATTTCAATAGAAAGCGGAATGCACAATACGGTGAATTATGGGAAGTTTATAAAACATCAAGCAGATAAACAGAATATTATGTCACGACGGATGAATGATTTCAATAGAAAGTGGAATGCGCTGTACTGTGAATTATGGGAAGTGTATATCACATCAAGTAGATAAACAGAATATTATGTCACGACGGATGAATGATTTCAATAGAAAGTGGAATGCGCTGTACTGTAAATTATGGGAAGTGTATATCACATCAAGTAGATAAACAGAATATTATGTCACGACGGATGAATAATTTCCATAGAAAGTGGAATGCACGGTATACTGTGAATTATGGGAAGTGTATTAAACATCAAGCAGTTTAACAGAATATTATGTCACGACGGATGAATGATATCAATAGAAAACGGAACACATTTAATTGGAAAAACTCTTGGACATGTTAGATAAACAGCAAGAAGGAGAGTTAGATGCACGATTGGCTATTCACGAACTTTCCCGCGTTACTTGTCGTGTACCGACATTCAGCAAATGTGTTATCTTTAACGTCATGTGATGTTTTACCTGGAATAAATGATAATAAAACCAACGGTGCACCTTAATGAACAAGGATTGGAATTTGTTTTTATCTCTAACATGAGCAATGTGTTCGCTTTGATATGAACACAGATTTGATGTGTGTTCAGCAGGTCAACTGTAATCCGTCGGCGACCTTTTGTTTGTGATTTGTCCGTTTCACCTGTTACCTGTAGTTGTTTATTACACCATCAGAGGACATGCTGATAGTTTATTGCGCTACACTGGCTGTAGGACTGTTTGTATTAACCTTCACAAACATCGTTAATCTAGTTAAGCTGTTTGAACAGGGCTATTAAGAGGCACTTTTACAACACGTGGACGTCATATTTTTACTGATAAGATATAACACTGAGCTATGAGGGAATCTGTTTGTGACTTTCACTCTTTTGCATGTGGTACACCAGAAGTGGGTTAAAACGGTAATATATCGACATCTGTTATCAAGTCCATAAAACATCTTCTTTTATCCCGTCAATATAAAACAGGTATGCCTGGCAACAAACCACTGCCACTAGTGAACTCTAGAATATCTTTCCACCTTTCAACGTGGGTGTACAACAGAGACGTTAATGATACACCTCGATACAAACGTTGTATTTCATCCTAGTAGACGCAAACAATGTATAGATTTAGTTGATAACTACAAGACAATGCAGTCATAACACAAAAGATATTTGTAAAATAATAGTACCAAGTCAAACTCAAGTTCTTTAAGTGGCATTTAGAAGCTCGATAACATAAAACAGATAAGACTTACATATGGATAATAACTTCTTGGTTTAATGGTCACAACGTTCCAATCTCATTCCAGAGATCCTATTCAAGTGGAATGACCAATTAACCAAGAAGTTGTTTTATATGTTACCGATGGGGGGAATAAAAAGACAGACCTAACTGAACCACGAAAGGATCCACTGCTTTTACTTACTTATGTTTTCTTCTTTACTCTGCTATGGGAATTTTTAGTATTTCTACTTGACCTGTTAATGTTTATGAGATGACCACCCGCAAACTTCCGTTAAGGTGCACTATTAGCTTTATTAGCATTTATTCCATGTTAGACATCACATGACGCTTAAGGTAGCACGCTGGCTGATTGTCTGTAGATGACAAGTAACGCGAGACAGTGTGTGAAAAGCCAATCATGCACCTAACTCCAAACTTTCCCCTGCATTCCCGATGTGATGAACAGAATATCAAGTCAGCAAACCTGTAAATAGATAGGCGCACGATTGACTTTTCACGCACTTTCTCGCGTTACCTGTCATGTATACATACCCAAGAATTTCGGTCATATATGAAGGGGAAGTAACCGCTACTTGTTGTGTTGCTTCTCTCTGGCCATTAGCTAGCCAATCAGAAGCAAGGCGTTATCTATACAAGCAGTTGCCAAGGCAAATTTTGCAGACATTCAAATGACTTTTGAAGGAATTTATGACATAGTTATTTTGTTTTTTGTTACATAGTATAATTCATGAACATTTCGTCTTGCGAGATCCAGCTGCACAATTTCTGCCTGTTTGTCTTCAGGCCCAGAAATAGCGTATGTGTGACCCCACCATTGCCGATTATTCAGCCACGGCTATGCTTTATAATGGCAGAAATCACGGTTGATTAAACATTTTTCAAATCAATTTTGAAGGAACTAACCTTTATGGATAACTCGAAAAAACGCACGTAATTAAATCTGTATACATCAGAAAGCATGTAACAAGCTGCACAAATTAAATTCAAAACATCTTTATGGTAGATATCTACGATTATATTCAAGCTTCCTATCTAAATCCAGGTTAAACAGATGAGTTCACTGAGGCGAAGAACAGAGCGCGCCGGGCATGCGCACAAGCCGCTGTCCGTTTTTTTTGGACATGAATACATGTAGGAATGTACCCTGTTTTGAAACCAATGAATTATCCAAAGTTATTTTGCCTATCAATAAAATGATTTTTTTGGTTCATAAACTCAAATTACTTTCTGTTTGTTAATAACATTAACTCATATTAATGACAGCAAGTAATGTATTTAAGGTAAAAAATACTAATAATCAATGGTGCTTAAAAATTACCTGCAACAACTGATGGTCCAGCTTCTGCTGGTTCACTTTCATACATTGGGGTGGGGGAGATGGATCCGATGAGAACATCAGGCTCTATAGATGGCCGGTCTCCTAACACACTATCTAACTGTTCAAAATGGTCACAAATGTGACGTCCATTTCCTGTAATGATATATTTTTAATTTTTTTAAAACATTGCATAAACATGTAGAATTCACAGATTGAAAGGCAACCATAGTACTTACAAATATTTACTTTCCTATTCTTTGTTGTGGATAAAAGCAACTTACACTTTTGTCCTAAGATAACTGAATACATGTTCGAAAGTTTGTTTGTTTTGTTTGGGTTTAACATTGTGCTCAAAGGTATTTCACTATGACAGACATGACCATTTCACACTGTATGAAGATTTTCGACTAGAAACAGTTAGTAAAGCATTTTGATTGAGTGTGATTGAAGTTAAAACATTACAATGTATGTCAATCGAAGAGAAACAAACATTCTCTAATCATAAACTATAAAATAAGGATATGCATATAGCTCAGTAAGAGTTCAGGTGGTAAGGATTAATATTTGCCATTACGGAAGCTAGTCTTGGGGGTATAATGTTATTCAAATCCAACTAAAGTTTAAAGAGTTATAATCACAATATAATGCTTGGCAGCATTGTAAGGTTAATCACTGTGTTAGATGCATAAACAGCCAAGGCTCTGATATCATATCATTCTTTGGAATTGAGGAGCTATCCCGTAACAGGACTAGATAATAATTACAGACAGACAGACATTGTAGATTGCTGCACTCAGAAACACTGCACAGGTTAATTAGAGCAACACCAATTGCAATACAGTCAAACACATCTTATCAAATAATGATAGAATTAAATTGTTAAACAAATATAACTTACCTGATTTATTGTTAGCATCTTTAGCTTTCTTATATTTCTGGGTCAGGTTATGCACCCTTGTTTTGCATTGCTGCCACGATCTGTTATAGCCCTCTTGCTTTAGCTTGTCCGCCAGACTCTCCCAAACAGCTCTTTTTCTCACCATTGAGGAGAATTTCACCTGAATAGACTCATCTCCCCATAGTGATAAAAGTGATTTGGTTTCAAGATGTGTCCATATTTCTGGTCTACAACACATTTAGTGAAATAGCATGAATCATACGTTGACATACAGCCTAACAAATAAGACCTATATGCTACAAGGCTTATGTCTATGTAGTCTGAGGGGCTCAGACAATAGTTTTGTGTGTGTTATTCTCGGACTGACAAAATTGTTTAAGCGGTCAATCAGTATCAAAAAAACGTCACTGTTTTATTTAGCTGGCTCACAAAACTAACAAGGGGTGTCAACTTAGTCCAAATAGCTTTAATAACTAAACACAATGAACAACTAATCTCCACGCAATCATAGATTAGTAAATGTACATGTTTACTAGAGTATGAATGTAATTATCAACACTGGTGTTAGTAGTCAATTTTTTTTTGACGTCTTATCATAAAATACATAGGCCTAGTACCAGGCTATAATACTACGGTTGAATTGTGTCCTTTTAATGTAGCAGCAACAAATTAAAGTGGGCTTTAGTGTGCAACTAAACGACAATAATTATGTGTAACATGCTGCTCTCGTAGTTTTGTTTCCTTAAACTATATACACTCACCTTCGAGTTGACGTATCCTCTTCTACATTTGATGCCGTTTGTGACAGGAGAAGCTGTATGTCCGACATGATTGTCGTCTGCTTTTGTTTACGTCACGTGACACATTTGATCACATGACCAATAGCGTCACTTGGAATCGACCAATGAAAACTACGATCACCTTTTCGCTATCGAAGCAAACTACGAACATAACTTGTTTGGTTTGAGAGAGAATTCACGTTTGATTCGAACAAGTTTGATGCAGTGTGACCTCAAACGTGTTTCGAATTAGATTACTTTAAACATGTTCAGGCCATAGTGTGACCACATCTTAAGCCTATTAATATGTGGAATATTTTTGTTAGTTATATATCTCATATAGTATTTGCCACATACATTTCTCTGCATTAAAAAAAATATATATATATATATTTCTAAATATACATGTATTTCTAAGGATTGCTGTTTAACTTTATATACTTTGGTACATTCTTTGATGACCCCCGCTATCATAAAAATAAAATGATATGCAGAA
>JAVFBX010131606.1:0-15644 GCA_034783855.1 Mopalia kennerleyi
TTTTATTTTTGTCTCCGTCGTCATATAAGTGAAATACCCTCGAGTACGACGTTAAACACCAATCAAACAAACAAACAGAGAGCTGTTTTGATATCATACAACAGATTAACATTGCTCTTGGATGACCAAGCTTGTGTATACGCCGTGTTGTTACAGATGCATCCCGACCCACTGGTGACCAAACGTGTTTTCGAACTTAACGCCAGTCCCGCTTGTTAAATTAACTAATTAACGGCTAGGGTTACTCGAACGCAAGTGCAATACAGCTGTTTGTCTTTGAAAATATGCAATAAAGATTTTAAGTTTAGGTCGAAATTCGGAAATCGGTTGTCTTTCCCTTTAAAGCGCCACTTCTTAAAAAAAAAAATCTGAACATTAGTTATAAATGTGAAATGAGTGGTATCATTTGTTATGTTGTAATATATTGGGATATGAACAACGGTGAAACCAATACCTGAGAAAAGAGAATAATTAACACTGAAAGCGTCTCTTTGGTCATTGCAATTCTTGCGGTTGAAATTTACCATCATATGCATGCACCCTGCACAAAGAAGGTGTTTTGTTTGAGGAATATCGTGTACAACTAGGCCTAAATAGGTTCTATTTCCTAAGACTTTTATCCGCTCAAGATAGTCATGTGATTTGTTCCTTTTATATCCAGAACGCATTGGCAATTTCTGCAAATAGTTATACATGCTAACTTACTACGACTGGATTAATATTAAATCTAATTATATTCACATTTCTCCTAGTTCTTCATAAAATTGGTAACCATTGGTAACCAGGAGAGCATACTGGGTACTGACAATAGTTGCTTTGTAGATTGATATTGTAGATGTGGAGACTATTAAAGAAAATCGTTTCCTATTGAGAATTTAGTTTGGACATCACTCGAAACTACTTAACATTTCTCTCTGGAGGTAGTCACGTGCAGACAGATTCACCATGGGTAGGTGATCCGCATGAACACGATGTAGCATTCCGCAGACCAATTATCTCCGCTCCTGCAGCCCAGGAAACAAAGAGATGAACATCAAAGGAATACAAGTATCGTACATTATATCCCGTTTTCATAATAGTATCCCAGGGGATCATACACGTCTATATGGAAAAGATTACAAAGTAAAAGCGTACATCTTTGAAAATAAGCCATTTCAGGAAAAGACACGTACAATGCTTAGACATGTGGAAAAGAGTTAGTTATATATTTTAACAGTACGTTATGGGTTTTTTAAATAAAGAGACCACGGTCATATGTGTATATATATAAATGAAATGTTATAATATATATACTTAAAAAGATACCCTGAATAAATAAGCCCACCTTAAATTTCGAAATGCTCACTTTAAAGTCTGGTTCTATATTTATACGACATGAAGTCTTTAAATCATCGCATGTAGCGTCATTTATTATTCCTGCGTGATGAGGCACTGTTTAGTTCCGCTTCAGCCAGTACGTAATTGCACTTCAAAGTGATTCCTGGCTGTACCTCAGTAACTTAACACGGGCTTAAGTCAACCAATACGTGATGTATAGACATTGTCTTGTCTGTGACAATATCGATTCCTCGCGAGTTCTCATTACTCCGTGGTAAAGGTCTGTAAATGGTCAGTTCCAGCAGACACGTCTCGGGGTTTGTTAATTCTCATTCATGTCTTATTTTCCACGTGGTACTCCACTTTCGCTTATTTTCTACTCCACAAACCTCTGTTGAATACATACAACCAAACAAAAGTTACCACTCAATACTATTATTTGTTTTTACTCCAGAAAATAAAATTAAATAAAATACTATCCTGGCTGATACTCGAAGTACGTTCAAGTACCTGCGTACCTTGTTAACGAAGTCCGTTTCATCACCCGAGTCCGTACCGTTATTATATAGGTTTATATACGCACGGAGAGTTTCACAAAACCAGAGCAACAAAAGCAAAATATATAAATTAAGTAAACGAATGTCCTCTTATATATCAAGTATATTGAGCTATTATATTATTTTTTTAATACTAACAAGCCCTTTATATTCCACATTTTCGTGGCGTGTCTCCATGTAGACATTGTAAGAGCTATAGGGATAATTTACATAATTTTACAAGGATATATTATATTTTAAAAACGGTCAGGACACGGCAAACAACCACTATATTTTGTGGGTATAATAGTCTCATTTAATCGGCAAATTATTACTGATTGCTCGCTCGCAAATATTCGGCTGTATTCCTTGTTAATTTAAAAAAAAACCCATATATATTTAGAAACTTGTCTCTGAGTTATCTAGAACATAAGATGATTCATCGATTTTAATTGATCTACATCCCTGTGCCAGTGTGACTGCTTTTATAAATATATTTGAGACAATGTGTGAAATGAAGTATGAATAATTAGGTCAATATATAACTGCAAATAAAGGTTCTTAATATTCATTATACCGTCTTTGCTTATTCGTTGAATTTACCGTTTTAAATGAACTTCAGGGATAAAGTCCGTTTGTAACGAAAGAATAGTTAACCATTATCTGGCTATTCCATGTTGTGTGGTTTGGATTCTTCTCATTAAGGGGGACAAGCATTGGTCAACACATGTAAAAGGTTTCAAGTATGATGTACGGTATTTTCTAATTGAGATTGATGGTATGGGGTTGACAATGCTGTATCCAGGATCACTATGTAGACAATTACAGTCCATTGGCCCAATGATTCTCCCTGCTTCACACTGCAGTACATCATCTCCCGCCGCTCACATTAAACGTGCGAAGAACAAACACGATCCCCGTGTAGCGATTTGTTAAACCTACATGTCACGCCAGTATGATAAGTGAAATTAATTAAGTCTCTTATGTCTATGAAGCTGTGGTCTCTGACCAATACACCTTTTACCATGCTAACAGCAGATGGTTGATCCAGCTTAACTATGCTGCGAAATAGGCTTGAAAGTTCTACACAGCGATCCAGACGAGTCGTACGAATTAATAGTATTGACGTATTTATGAGAGGGTTCAAAATTTGTTGCAAAACACTGTTTTACAGACCTGTTGACTTCTACCAGCAATAGAACGTAAAATTTGTCAATTTTGAACAAATCTTACGCGAATGGAAAAAGCGAATGTTTATATGAGCACAGCATTTTCTTTAATCTCTATATAATATTGAATGTAAATCCCACTGCTCATAATAATCCAGATTGCCTCACCCATTCATTCGTCGATTATAATACATAAACCTTCCCTGGGCCCTCTTCTCTGTGCTTTGATGCCTACTGGTTATTTATAGGTATAGTAGTTTATCTTAAACAAGATTACGGGGATTACAGAATTTCCTTACTTTTAGTTTTTGGTAAAATTGTGGGTGATTTATACAAAATAAGACCATTCTTATAATGGCCCTGACTAACTTTCATTGCTTAAAATATAGCTCAGATTGCTTCTCCGCTGTCCCTCCCGTTTATAGATTCCAGGACCTAAACAAAATCTGTTCTCCTTGAAAACTCGCTTTTTAATAAAGAAGTATAGCGGAAAATCACAAACACAAAGAATGAACGGTATATTTTTACTTAAGGGCTGTTAAAAACACCTTAATGGACTGCTGCTAGAACTCTCTCGCCGGAAGTCTTACCTTCCTGTTTCCTATCGTCTATTTGTGGATGGCATTAACATCTAAGAATTTTAGACATTCAGTTTAAAAGCCATCAAGCTTTACTGAAAATTATGGTTATATATACCAATATATGGTTTACTTAAAAAAGAAAAAAAAAGATTTCAATCCTTGTCCATGCATGTATATTCTGTGGTGCCTTATATGCAAAACAAATTTGTTAAAACATGATTTCAACGTCCGGTAATGTAGATGTATATCTATACGCGTTCATAGGAGTTCACATTAAAGAGAAAACTATTGTTTTTTTTCTTCTTCATTTTGATTCATTGTTCATATAATAAAAGTTTACTCTGTATAATTACATATGTGTTCAGGTATCACCCTGAAAAACAATCAAATGTCAAGGTGAGTTGGTTTCTCCTAAAATGACATTGCAGGGAAAGAAGGAAAAAACTCAAACACGCATGTATGCCTATACACTATATACAGTAAGAAAAAGACATTTGGTTTGAAGCCTACAACTTGTCAGGTTCGGTTGAATAACATATATTGAGAAACAGGTTATAGGCCATCTATGACAGATGAATGTTTGACAGATTTCACTCACAATTCTCATTCATTCCGACTTAATAACAGTTAGCAAATTTGTCTCTGTTCATTTATTCAAAATATATATCCAAACAGCGGCTGTATATATTTTTATACGGCAATCCAACGGTCCCTGGTTCGAATACCGGTGGAGGTAATAAAATTTGTATCTCTTCATTTTTTCAGAATGTATATATATATAAGGGACATGGTTTTTTACTTTATTGATTGCGGTTTTTCCTTCATCTCTATATAAGGGGTTATTTTGAAATCAGTGGGCGGAAGAAGAAGTTGAGTGATTTAATACAGGCGTATATATATACCACAAACCAGGTGCTTCGTTTTGTTCAGTTTTATTGATCTACGTGACAAAAAATAGTTCAGGAGATGGAGGTACAATTGTTACCATATATAGGTTCCTTATCCTTTGCAAGATGATAAGTGTATACCTAGCATGACAATGTTAACCGTATGGTCAAGATATATTTTAATGGTCGGCTCATAAGAGATACATCAGAGCTAGATATCTGATTGGTCGAATAGTACAGGACTGACAGCATTATACCTTTGCTATTGGATATAACCAGACCCATACATCTTCATCGTACTGTATAAGAGATGTTATACGGTCATTCTCTGTGTTCCCTCGTCGACGTTATAGACTGGTTAGGCATTCCTCTTCTATCTCCGCTGTAGCAAGGGAAAGGGTGTACAAGCCAATTCCTGTATGATATTTAATCCTATACCGTTGATGTATCATTGCAGTTTTATCAGGTAAGCTTGCTTGACTACATTATATTTAAAAAAATAAATCACGCTGACATAATTATAGTGACATAGGCATGTCGATTAACACATTATTAAATATTAGATTATAGAAAGAAGAAAGGGGTGGATTGTGAGCGGATGGGGTGGGGTGGGGTGTTGACCGGAGTCGCCCGCGCTCACTTAAAGGGAAAGGCAACTGTTTTTCGACCTAAACTTATTATTTTTATTGTATATTTTCAAAGCCAACCATCTGTAATGCACTTGCATTCGAATTTGCATAGCCGTTAATTAGGTGATTTAAAGAGCTGACGTCATTGTTCCAAACCACGGTAGTTATATCATCTAGTCGTGGCTGTTCCCCACTGGTGACCGTGTTTTCGAAAAAAGCGTCAGTCCCGTCAGTTAAATGAACTTATTAACGGCTGTGCTTCCTAAAAATAATAAGTTTAGGTCGAAAAACAGTTGTCTTTCCCTTTAACGTAGTTTGTGAAAAGTAGGAGTCTTGGAGACAATGCCATTGATTTGTCAGAGGATAAACTGGGACTTGTCTGAGCAGGACAGCAAATACACTTTACATTAAAGTAATTTCACCACTGACCAAAGTCTCTGAAGTTTAGGGTGTAGAAAGATTGCCACCCGAATGTTTGATTATAATTTTATTTACAATGAGGGAGAATATCATGCAAGACTTTTCATCTCCGCAAAAGTTTTTTTTCCAAAGATCTCTTCAATTATTTGTAGGTACTGAAAGAAAAATTTGGTGGTGATACTCTCATATTTGATCCTTTTATAAGTTGAAATGCTTACCTCAAACAGATAGAATGCCTCTAACATGGTGTTGACTGTAGACAGTGATGCTCCTCTCATATCAACAACAATGGTTACTCCTTTCTTACGGACTTCCGCCCTGAATAAATCAAACAAAGCAATAGAAATATTACGCTTGTTTTATTAATTAATATTAAATTAAATTATTAAAACCCTGGATCAATGAGAACCTTACAAAGGTAAGTGTTTAATACATGGCTCAACTTATTCCAATCATTATAATGTGTTTGTTTGTTTTGTTGGCGGTTTCAAAGGGAACATCTGTTAAGGCTGTGGCCGTTTGTTGTAATGAATAAAGCTAACTGTGTGAAATATTAAAGAAAAATTATTTTTCCATTAATTATGGTCTTTTCACTAAAAGTTGCGATGTAGCCGTATGGGGTTTGTACAATGACCTTTCCGCAATATGCTTACATCATCAAGCCACTGACCAATCAAGTGCGGAAGATTTTTTCCTATTTTAAATTGATTATTATCGATTTGTTAAATACCAAAAACAAAATTTCAACTGTTCGAGAAATGTTTTGTCATATGAAAATAAGTTTTTATTAATGCTTGTGGACATTCAAATTTAATGTCATTCTCAAAGATATTTCACTTATATGACGATGGATTGTCCACTTCGTACTATGTAAAATTTCATTTATAAGCCGGCTGACATTAATTAGCATCAGGCCTGGTCTCTTCATCAGACAGTGGCTGGGCCAGCACTAGACAGTGGCCGGGGTTACAGGGTGAAGAAACCTTGACAATAGTGGCTGGTCAAATAAGACCTGACCCTCAGTGATATGGCTGGACCATCACACCTCCCTGTGAAGCTAACCGGATTGGTCAGTGATCTTCACAGCACACTATCACTTTGACTGGGGGCTTTCTTAATAAATCAGATAACAAAGGCTGCAATTCCACAGCCAGTTAACTAGCCTTGTTTCAAACATTTCACACTATGTATGGCCAGAGAGCACTCATGGACCGGAGTAATTTTTAGATTTTGCAATTATTGTGGAGCTAGTCGGGCGATGGATCTTGCGAAAATAAAACTGGAACTATAAATACGCTTTATCCCAAAATATGACTCGAGTTGATCCCAAACTTAAGTAAGAAAATAGTTTCTTTGATTGCAGTTTTGTCCCTAACGGTGCAGTAATGGCTTTATTAGAATTTATTCTAGGCAAAGTATCACGTGACGTTAACGATAACATGTTGACTGACTGCCTGTACATGACAAGTATCGCGAGAAAGTATGAGAAAAGCCAATTATTCACCCTACTCATTTTGTCAGACTTTAGGCTATTTTACTGGTACAATATTTGACTTATTTTCCACTTTATATACTCGAAAAAACTATAGTTTATGGATTTATTAGAATTAAAATGACTTGGTCAAGGACTAGGGAGTGTTGTATTTAAACAGTTAAATTTGCCCACACTATAAACACAACTATGAAATATTGCCCTTCGCAAGAAAATAAGTCAGAATGAAAACCCCACAGGGAATAGAAATGACGACGTAAGCTGCCCATAGGTTAACTGCTTGACAAATCACATGAATAAAAACGTTTTCTCTCTAAAGTTGTGTCATTTAACCTAGATCTCACGATTATTTAAAGATTAGACGATCTGTTCAATCTCTTGTAAAAATCCTTTTTCAACTCACCTCTTACATGTAGGATAAATACCAAAGATTTTAAATTATCCATTCAAAATATAAAATGATACAAACATTCTCTACAATATCACACAGTTTCATCACCCAGTTAAAGGGATAAGGAAAACACTTGACAGATATACAAGACATTTTAAAAAGATTTGTGTAAGAGATTTTCTTTGACTTGTGGCCAAATTCTCAGAAAATGAATTGAACCCATGTAACATTTGCCAAATAAAGTAGGACACAGTTTGTTTATTGACAATGTTATGAAATTAGGCTTCCTTCAAGGCTATATTACAGGGCATGTGATAGAAAAAAATCTCTCGTGCTACAGCATGTGACAGAACTGATATATACATAAACTTGAGTCAGAAATAATGTCATAATGAAATTCACACCACAAAGACTTCAAAACTTACTGTTCTTTGCCAGAAAAGTTATTTTTCAATAAACTTTACTTTAATTTATCAAATTTCACAACTGAAAAATAAAGTGAGTGATGTGATAATTTAAATGGGGGAATGTAACATTAATACCCATCAGAGATGGACAAAGGGAGATAAATCTTTCTGACAATACTTAGGAGTACAATGTGGGTTGTACTATCTAATTTATACAATGTATTTGTTCTGTTTATTTGATAGGAGTTTTATGTATATTTGTTTGATTGATTGAGTGGGGGTTGGGGTGAGGAGGAGGGGGTGGAGGGGAGGAGGAGGGGGCGAGGAGGAGGGGGTGGCGGCGCGGGGGGCGGTAACGCCATGTTGAATACAGTAATTTACTCATAAGATGGCATGCCAGTAATGGGTGAAAGAAACCACCTTCAACACAGTGGGCAACATATAAGGAAAAAATCAAGTTGCCCCTGGGCCCTTTATAGCTCCAAGAGCATGATCACAACAGGAAGCTCACTACCAGCCCTCCACATCACTGAAACTCACAGGTACTGCAGGTAGACAGAGGAGATGAACAACAAGCCAACAACTACTGTACATGTCTGAACATATTCAACTGACCATACACTACCTGTCAAAGCTGAAGACTATTGCAATATATTGTAATCGTAAGAGGGTAATAACTTAGAAGTCTGTCAGAATGTTACCTACAGGTGAGGACAGGTAAATCTGCTCTTAGTCAGCTATTAACTGACATGAAAGACTGAACACTACAGGTGTCAATGAGACCTATTAACATTACACCTGTACAAAGCCCTCTTCAAAGATAAGGTCTGAAAGGTACAATTAGGGTAATTTCCTCAATTCTTGACAATGCTTTTAAAATAAACAGGAATATTGAACCACCGTGCTTCTGCGTCTATTTTTACTAGAGTCACTTTAAATCACTTAGAGTGTACTTTACATACTTCTAAATGTATCATTTCAAGCAAGACAATAAAAAACAAAATCTTTATTAGCGTCCTCTATTTTTAAATAACAAAAATGGATTGTTCAATGGACATTTGCTATCAAACTTTACCCTGTGCTCAAGAGTACCTTCATAATACAAATGCACAGCCACACAGAAACAACATTAAATGCAAAATGTTCTGTTCTGTTCGATAAATAATGTTTCTCCAGTAACAGTAACAGTTTAGTGAAGAGTATCTCAAGCATATGACCACTCTCACTCCAGGTGTCTGGATACAACGGTAGATTGTTTCATTAAAGTCTGCCATACAAGCCGCAGGACATAAACCAACACTGAGGCTGTCAAGTTGTGCTGCTGTACTAGGGTCTTTCAAGAACAGAGTACTCACAAAAGTAAAAATTAATTGAACTTTTCATTATTGTTTTAAAAGGAAATAGAATAATAAACTTTATCAGACTACATATGGAATTGTTTAAACCAAGATGTTATTTCAAGAGGTACCTCTATAATTGGCGAGCTTCCAAGGGCGAACTCAGCTGTGTTTTTGGTTAAATGCATGCATGTGCACAAAAAAGTTTACCCAGACTGAGAGGTTAAATATTTTAAAGCATCACACTAAAAAAGGTCAGGGGGGCAAAATGGTTTATATCTCTAACAAGCATCTTAAAGTAATTCTTTAACACCATTGCTAGTACTCAAGGATATTTCACTAATATGACGACAGGTTATCAATAACTACATGTACATATCCTTCAGGTGCTATGTTTGTTTGATTGATTGATTGGGGTTTAACGTAGTACTCAAGGGTATTTCACTTATATGATGGCTTGACTATTTTTTCCACATAGAAGCATGTGTCATTAGAATAACTACAACATGATAATTTCAGAGAACTGAATATAGATTTTATATTTAAGTAGTATTTAGTAACAGCAATAGGATGACAATTGTAGATACAGTTTATTGCAATATGTATATGATTCCATGTGACACATCTACAGACATTTTGACTCCCCCTTTACATAATAATAATAATCAGCTCCCATATAAACATTCGTGGCAACTCTGCTGTTAGTGTTTCTGGTATCGCAAATTTATATATTTGTTATTCAACTTGTACATTACCTTACCTCCTTATGAGGAGTTAATTAAAGACGAAATATTGAAATGCAAATGCTTCTTTTCAGGGTTACTTTACTGCATTATAATACCGTAATAACTTACCTAGGTATTGTGTAGTAATACATGGCGAGTCTTGTTAATTCTCCGCTTGACACTTGTTGATTGGTCCATACTGAACTGGAGGTAAACATATAGATAACCATCCGTCCTGCCAGGTCTTTACAGCCTACAATCATCAAAACAAATATTTAAACATAAAATAACTTATGAAGGACATTTAGATTTTCCTGTCAACGTTTCGATACATATGCCTGTATTGTCATTGACAAATCGACAATTTACACCTGAAGACGATATAGGCATATGTATGGAAATGTTGTGTTCTATCACACTACAGTTTTAAACAAACAGAGATATAACTTATTTAATGTCTCATGTCAGTAATGTCACCCTAAAGTTATTAGCTTGACCTGTTTAAAAGATAGGTGATTGCCTAATGTTGTCATCTAGCTTTTTTTAAATAAAGATAATGTAATCTTACTTGAAAGATTATCCGCTGATATGGTATCAAAACTAATAGTACTAAAACAGAATACCAAGTAATACTAAACTTTTATACAGAGAATCTCCAACCTGGGTTGTTCAGCCTGGTTTAATGTTAATCCATATACAATTTACAGTGCCTCTGCCTTAATTTTACTAAGTACAGTAATTCCTGGCGATAAGGGGTCACAATGGACACCCTGAAGTGAACAATTGCCTTTGATTGACTAAAATTTGGTTTTAAAAAAACCTCAAGAATAAACTATCTATTAGTTCCCAAAATCTTATTTCTAAAACTTGTACTGTGTAGAAGCAACACAACACACACATATCAATTCCGGAGACTTACTCGCCCCTCATCCACACAGATATTTAAAAGTTGACAATATAGTTAGACTTCAAAACATATGGCTGAAATCATGTGCATACAGTACTTCAGCATCTTCAAATAAAAATAAACATTCGTTGAAAGAGCCCTACTCTACAGTCATACCAAACAATAATTCAGTAGCCAATGTCCATAGAGACACCAGTTTGTAATTCTACACAGAGAGAGGTAAGATTAAAGCCAAGTACTTTATGCTATGAACTGGGTGCCATGTGCTGTACATTAAAACCCCCAATAGAGCACTCTGTGAAGGGCACCACAGGAGAGGGTAAAAATCCCATTACAGATCATCAAATATGTTGATAAGACCCTTTGAGTAGGCAGCTAAACAAAATTCAGTCAGGTCAATAAAATGCTCACAAAGTTTCTAGATTCAACTTTCTACCTTCGTTGTATAAGGTGACAAAAATGTGGAAGTTAAAAACAGTAAGTGAAAACAATTTGTTAAAAGTTGTTATCAATTGACACAATAAAAACTAACTGTTCAACTCTTTGTTTTCTTTTAAAATATTATGATGTGATCATTTTTTTTTATCAACCAATATTTCAGCAGTTATAATTAACAGACTAGGACATAATTTAAATTATCCACACAAAAAAAATAAATAAATAATGACACTTATCAGTGTAACATAAAATTTGACAATATTAAATTAAACTGTATCAGTCTATCTTATAAATTTGCATGTACATCCATAATAGCATCAAGAAACCCATCCTAAATTGTATCCTAATAATACTGGAGAAGGAAGTTCTCCTTGGCTGATGCCAATCTGTGTAAATCCTATCCTATGATGACAGATACAGAGTGGGTGGAATTTTAATCAAAGGACTGCAAAGCTCTGGATATGTTTCTCACAATATTAAGTCCAAGCAATAGGCTTTAATGGGCTACTCATCCATCTGAGTAGAGATAAGAGGAGTGGTGTCTGCCTCCACTGACCACAGGGAATGACCATCAATCACTCCACTGGACAGTCTCTTTTCTAAACCTGTGGACTATTTTAAAACAGTTGACCACATGAACTGAACAGCAAATATAGACATCTGCAATGCTTTCAATGCATTAAGTAAATATAATTTTACACTTTAAACAAAGACAACATCTGTTATCTGAAAAGTTCATAGAAGGAAATTTGACTGCAGTGTAAAAAAACAAAAAGAAGAAAATACCAGGACAGCACTGAGCAGTGTAATACCATGGGTCAAAATGTTCTTGTGAAACATAAGAGCCAAATGACCAAGTTCTCTCAATTTCGCCCGATAAAGTTGAAGATTTTTCAGGGACCATACAAAAAGGCTGGTAGCCTTTGGACCTTAAACCCCATTATTTTGACTCCTGAGTATTAACTAGTAAGATTATACATCTACCAAACATAAGCCATTGTTTGATTGATTGTTTGCCCTGTAATTAATGTATTTTTCGTTCATATTGGTGAGCTTGTATCAGCCCAATCTGTAGGGAATGAAACTTTGAACTAGCCTACCTGTCATTGACCTAGTTGAGAGCACCATCACACTGAGGGTTCAGACTGACCACCCAGTTCAAATTACCCACGTGGAACTTCAGACCAACCACATCAAACCCTGGTGTAAGGTAAGATAATTGATCCAAACTGACCAAAAACTCTTCTGTTAAGATAAAGTCCTGATAACAGATTATTCACATCTAAAATGCTAATCAACATATCAGACCCCACCTTATAATTAAGGGCACATGAGGAAAAACAGTTTGTTTGTTTGAGTAGGGAGTAACATCATTCTCAAGGGCATTATACTTATATTGTTTGTTTGTTTGATTGGGGTTTAACGTTGTACTCAAGGGTATTTCACTTACATGACACCGGATTGTCCACTTAACAATGTTCCTTGCCTAATTACGGTGGAACACCGGGAAGAAACCTTGTAAAAACCACCCCTGCGATTGCTGGAGCCCCATCATGTGACTCACTTATATACCTGAGGGTCGATGACTCGATAGACGGACTCAATCCTGTGAACAGTACATCGAAGTAGGCTTTAGGAAGCACACTCGCTAACCACTATGCCACGGCCGCGGGCCATTTCACTTATATGACAATTGTGGACAAACTGTACATTTTCAGTGTTCGTTGCTTAAAAATAATGGAAAACGGAGAAGAAACCTCATAAAACCACCCCTGTGATTGCCGAGGCAACATTGTGTGACTCACTCATATACACGTTGGTCAAAAGACGGACTCAAATCCAAGAAAGTTACATCAAAGTAGGAATTGTAGGTTGACAGACTAGATCAACAAATGTAACTCCCAAGTTTCTTTTAAAGGCTTGAAAGTAAAATCTAATGATGCTTGATTTCCACTTTAACAACAAATATTGACAAAATCTTTATAATAATGTACTCCATCAGCATATACACCAACACAAACAAAAACTGTCAAGTGTTTTCTTCTTGTCAAAAATAATGTTCCTCCAGTGCTATTAAAGAAAGCAGCACAGCTTTACTTGATTAGTTTGTTATTTGTGTTTTGTTAATGACTTCTTTAAGGTTATTTCACTCGTAGCTTGCCCGCCCCATGAGGGAAGGAAACCACCCTCGATGCTACGGACAACAGACAAAGACAAGATAGGAAAAGCATAGGAACAATACAGACTTCAAGCTGCCAGCCCCTTAGCTCTGAGTTTGTTTGTTTGTTTGATTGGTGTTTAATGTCGTACTCAAGGGTATTTCACTTATATGACGACGGAGACGGAGACGGAGACAAAAATAAAACGTACAAACAGATCAGCTTTCTGTTTCTCTTTAGCTCTGAGAACACCAGGGCAACAGAAAGCTTCTCTTTTCTCGCCTCTTACGATCGACCGAGGAAGTCGAGGGAGTATTCTGCAGGACTGGCCAACCCGCTCCCCCACAGGCCATAACGGTTTGGGTTTTTTTTATTGGAGCCAACATCCCTCAGTGACAGTGTTATGGGTAAACATTCTGCCTGATGCAGCTTACTCATAATAAGGAGATAGCTTAGTCATAATACCAACATATTAAACTATTAATAACAAGATATATGTAGCTCAAGTAACTGGTTATATTAAGATCGGTTACCTGTGATAAAGAGACTTTGACTTATAATAACTTGCTATTACATAAATGACAACTTGTAATCACGACATAGTATCTCATAATATAATAATAGAGAGTTGGTTATCTAATAATGAGATATGAATCTAATCAAAATGAGATAGAAATCTAATAAAAACCAGACAATTATATCTAGTAATTTCGAGATAGGTTGAAGAAAAAATGACTTTGGCATGGCATGATTTGGCTTCCGGAGGAAACTGTGACATTGTTGCAAACATTTCTTACCTTTTCATAAGTATATTGTTCTTGCAGTAGGTTTGGAAGACGTTGCAGGAAGGCAGTGAGACAGGGAGCCAGACACAGGCCTACCACACCATTACTCCTGAGGGCCTTCATGCACACGGACAGAGGGCGATTCTCTAAATACAACTCGTGGGTGTAGTGGAGAATAGTCACATCCTTTACATTTGAAAAAAAACCCCAATATATTTAGGTCGATAAAAGAAATTTCTTGTTGTGGACAAATTTGTTTGTAAGAATGCTCAATGAATAGAAATACAAGGAGCCATCCCTTGATTACAGTTTGTATTTTCATAATACAAGTGTAATATATATTTAAAAATATCTTTATTTGTCATGTAAATGAAAGGTGAAACTTTATCATTATCTAACAGAACATTATCAACAGTTCCAACTTTATCTTCATAATATCATGATGAGAATTTAAGTTGAAAATCCACATGGATTGGATGTTTGGTTGAGGTAGGATGTTGCTTGGATGGGAACATTATAACTAATGTTGAAACAATTTCATCAGAATACCTGAATCTGAGACACATAGTTCAACATTATCAATTTAACATGGTATTTTCTACTGGTCTATAAAGTGAACCATTAAAATCCTTCACAACTGAGCTACTTTTCTCTTCACAGGAACATTTCATTATGCATCCACAGAACAAGGCCTTGTCCTAAACCAGCCCACCAAACTATACTAATACAGGGCCAATTAATGGTTGTAAACACTTTTTGGAAGATGTCAACTAAGCAAGAGAAAATAAAGTTATAAAAATCTGTGCCGTGAGGTGTTCTTGATCCAGGGCCTGTTCCACAAAGCGATCAAAGTTTATCTTAAATGTCATGGCAACCAGTACAGAATGTATTTTGTTGTCATGGTAAAAAGATAAACTTAGAATAAAATGGCTAAGGAAACACAGCGTAAACTGCTATTAGCTATAATGCTAATTTACTTCAGGAGGTATTAAATGAACTGATTGATTACATATTTAATATGTTTGTTGTTTCTATGTAATATTTTACTCTAGGATATGTCACTGATAAGTTAACAAACGAAAATCAACCTATCCCTGCAGTCACACATACACTGCCAATATACCTAATTCTTCATTGATTGTTTGCTTGTTTTATGACACGCTCAGATGTATTTCACAATAATGAGGAGGACAGCATACATTAAATAGACTCTCTAACATTACAGACCTATGACATCGTGTGACTTCATGTAACAAGACTTTCATGATAGGACAGTGTTGAGATATAGTATCAGCGATATAATAAGCTAATGTAGTGGCTAATGATGATTACCGTATATACCCATGTACAAGACGCATTCATGTATAAGACGAACCCCTAATCAAAACCTAAAACCTTGAAAAAACGTCTAACACTGTGGATAAGACGCAGGTACATAATAGGGTTGTATAATATGTTATCACA
>JAVFBX010131715.1:0-15641 GCA_034783855.1 Mopalia kennerleyi
GAACTTTCTGTTTTTGCCACAAACTGAAAGTTCTGATAAGTTACTTTTCTTTTCATTCAAACTTTAAAATAACCTTCATTCGAATTTTTGTGTGGCACACAAAAAGTCTTATTTTAAAGTTTGACTTAAAAGAAAAACAGCTCATCAATACTTTTAGTGTATGGTAAAAACGCAAAGTTCATAACTTTGTCTAACAGAGTATAATACAGAAACTCGCCGAATAAGCCAAAATTAGGTCATCTCACGGTTAGGGGGCCTTTAACATTACGGGATCCCCCACCTTGCTGAGAGCCCCAAATCCGTACCGAAAAATCATTAGCGATCTGCGTAGCTCTGATAAAGAGATACGAATGAATAGAGCTGCGAATCTAAGCTATACAAGACGTATAGGCCTACATGAGCAATTCATGGCGATTAAAACCAATAACATAGCCACAAGCGGCTACTGACATTCTTAGTAGCTGGCCAGGTTTGGAGGAATGTGCCTAGTCAGTCAAAACTAGTAGCCAGGTTTACTGTCTCCAATATACTGTGGCTCCGCATATAGGTTCATTATTGAAACAAACACACGAAATGTACTGCAATGTATACGGAGATATTATTTTGTGAAACGAAAGTTTAAAAGCAGTAAAATAGCAGTAAAATAACAGTATCATAATAATGCTGTTATGCTGAGTTTGAGTAAAATAAAATGAAGACATATGCCTATGTTTAAATTAGATGAAGAAAACCTTGAAATCTTGTCGAAAATCTCTGGTTTTCTAATTTAACAAATACATGGGGATATAAAGCGCAGTACATGATGGTCGAAACTTTGGTTGAGTATCGAAAGGCAAAGGAATGTTTAAAAGCAAATCGTTATGTTTTTCTGCATTCGAAGGCAAGGCATAGCACCTCCACCCCTCTCTGCACACACGAACACACGCGCACACGCACAAAGAACAATCCATATTCGCCTGTGGTGTGTTTGCCGGAAAATTGCCAAGAAGTTAGCCATGAAGATAAAACCCTAGTACATTGAAATATATCAATTACGTTGTGGTGTTCCACTTGGGTTTCTCATAGGGAAATCCCTTGCTGGTATGAAAAGCCTTAAATGCGCTTGGTGAGCTCAGGAATGACGTCACTATCAAAGATGGCGTAAAACAGTGCGGCCCTATCATAAGTTATAAGGGCATGTTATGGAAGGCTAGTTAAGAACAATATGTACTATGATCGGACAGATAGGCCTGCTTGCCGGGGCGCAGTTAAAACAACAGATATTTGGATATTTCCGTGATTTGTTCTATGTTGCACATCTGTGTACATAGCAGAATGTGCTATGCAAGTTTTTAAAGCATTAGTGACCAAGATAGTGGCCGGACTGTATGATAAAGTCCGGCCAAGCTTTCCGGACATACGGAGCCAATTTGCATGATTTATTGAAAAATTTGCATAATTCCCGTGATTTTTTTCATGTTGCTCCTCTGCGTACATAGAAAAATGCACTATGCAAATTTTAAAAAAAGTAACCAAGATACAACCCGGACAAGCTTACCGGACATACGGACAGAAAAAGAACAAGCTGAGTAGCTAGCAGGTCCACCACTAAAGGCTTTTTTGAAAATATATGCTCATTATCCCAGTCAAATCCTTTTCCTACTTTTGTTTAAGAACTATTTTTTTTCTGCGAAGAGTCAAAAAGTAAACGTTATTGGTGTTAATCACCTTTTTTGTGCTCTATGCAATGTCAGCCATATTTTTTTGTAAATCTAGCGAAATATAACAAAATCTTTGGTATTAAGGGAAAAAGCTACGTTAGAAGTTTATATCTAAATTTGAGTAATGGCCATTTTGGTTCGTGGAATTAAATGAAATGCTTATTCTCTTCTAATTTTGTTCACAACACATACATGAACAAGCATCAATATTCTAAAATTATGTAATAACAGCCATTGGTTTTACGGAATTTGGAGAAATGCAATCCCATCCATCGTCTTGACATGAAGAAGCTACATACCAAGTTTGAAGTTAATCTGTGAAAACATTTCTGTCTTCAGAAACTGTTTATCTTTGTATAAATTGACGTAATATAACGCATGTGGTTCTAGGAAAGACCTTTGATCAGAAAATAAAACAGATACTCAAAACATCAACCAATCAAAAACAATCAGAAAGCCATATTTCGTTAACCTATTTTTATCTGGTCACAACCGGAAGGGTATTTAAGATTATGTTTAGCAAAGAGATATGTAGGTTAATTGGTCACACTTACTTCTATGTTTCGTTATTTATTTTTTCCTTTGTTCGTGTATTAATTTTTTATTCTTCTTTTTTTTTCCAGATAACTTTAAAATGAATATTCTGTTCTACGTCTTGTTATTGGGGGGTTTGGCAGCGACAACCCACAGCCAGGCAGCATGTCCATTAAGTTGTTCCTGCAACGACACGCGTGTCTTGTGTAATGGCTTGTCTTACATACCAGAAGATATACCTCGAGGCAGTGACCGGATTCAGTTTCAAAACATGGCAATTGAGGAGATTCCGTCGTATTCCTTTTCAGGCTTCACAGAAAATGTTTTTATTGGATTTGTAAATGTATCAGTGGCATCTGTTCGCTCCTTGGCTTTCGTCGGGTTAAGCAATGCTATCATATATTTTGAAAATGTTAGAATCGATGTTTTTGAATCGTATGCCATTTCCCAAATGGATACGGTAAACCACTTGACATTTAATTCCGTGTCTATAGGTGTATGGCAGAGGTATGCTGTTTCAAGTATCAAGCGGTTACTATACCTGGATTTCGTCGACTCTTTCATAACCTCATTAGACGCTCCTTTTTTGTCAAAGATTGATCACTTGGGATTTGTAGCATTGTCGGGCGCAAACATTTCAGAATTGTCACAAAGATCATTCGCAGAATTGAATATTGTAGATTTGATTTATGTCTATAAAACACGTATTGGTGAAATCAGCACTTCTGCTTTCTGGAACATCACATATATAGATAGCCTCGTCTTCACACAATGCAAGATGTACGTTATCAGCAGCGAAGTGTTCTCCGACGTTACTGAGATAGGTCTTGTCAGCTTCTATGAAGTGCGTATTGAAACCATGCGACGAAGAGCGATATCAGACATTGGTCGACTACACAACATTGGTATACTGGACTCTGAAATAGTTTTGATGGAGAGCTTTGCCATCTCTGAGCTTGACAATACTTCAAGCGTCATGCTTACCAATTCTCGGGTCGGTACTATCGAAAGTTTCGCATTCGATGACGTAACCACAAAGATTTTTCAGTTCACGGGAAACCACGTTAACCGCCTAGAGTGCGGAACATTTGAGAAACTTAAAGATACTGTCTCCGTTGATTTCCAGTTTGTTAACAACACTGTGGATTGTAATAGCAGCATATGCTGGGCTTTTCATCCAAATAGAACCTACTATTTAGATGCGGTGTTCAAAGACGTACAGTGTACTCAGACGGAATACCCAAGGCTTGGCACATTCTCAGGAACCCCTGTTAGGGATCTTCCGTTTGGTTGTTCAGAATTCAACTACACTGCAGAATTCATCTGCAATGCTTCACACAACACACGTATCTGTCCAACTCTTCTCCTCATTAGTAAGTCAGATTGTTTTTCTTGCTTTCCACAATCATGCTAATCTTCATATTTTTTGATAGGATAATATATGTATATATCTTCCCTGATACAAATCTGACACTTGGACAAAAATAAGAAGCCACATTTTCCCGAGGCAAGGCGGAAAAGAAGATCGTCGCATTAAACCTCTCTTCCTTTCTTACCTTGCCTCCAAAGGCGATAAAACATGAGTTAGCTAGAGTTGACCACAGTTACTTTCGGATGATCTCTCTTTACTCTACCCAATCAGATGGGGGCTTTCTTAGAATAAGAAAGAGACGTTCTATACACAGGACGACAAGTACGCTATTTTTGTAATATACATGCACAATATTAGTCCCATTTAAGAGTCCTGGCGTCATCACTGACATGCAAATTGGCAGTGGCGCCAAGCTTGTTTGTTTGATGTGTAAACGTCTTTTTGATTAGCCTACGTGTTTCTACTATAGTCCAATAAAATTTGTGCCCCGTTTTCCCTTCGAATTACAGCAAGGGATAGTATTGTGGGAGTTTCGTCTTACACATACTGATCCTTGCATAGGAAGATGTCTGCCTTGTTACCTTCCGCCACTTTCAAATAATAATTAATAAATTAAAAACACTATTATGTTCGTTCGTTATCGTTTGGTATGTATTTGCGCCTTTCAGTTATTTGCGCATGCGCTTTGGTGCGAGATAAAGAAACTCATGTCTTTTTGTATATATCTGTTTCCGCCTGATATATTTTATTTACAGGCGTTGAATCATCGTGGAGAGATTTATATTGCTTTGAAGTGGCTGTTATACAATTGTCGTTAGGACAAATGCCATTTGTTTATATTTTCCTAATTAAAACCAATTCCCGACAGGATGTTGGTTACATGAAGTATATCAAAGATGATCCCACTGTGGCCAATTGAGACAATTGGAAATATAAAAAAATGTCATGTTTATAGCCGGTAACACAAGTCAACAAATATATTATTTGTGTTTAAAAGAAAAATTCAAAACATGTCATTAAAAGTGTTTTTTGCTATTTTATTTTACAGTTAGCATCTGTTTTTCGTAATCGAAATGCAGATAAGATCAAACACAACTCGAACTATATTGTAATTCATTATATGACTTGGTGACTATATCTTATTTACGGTATAATTTACAGGGATGTGGAATATTTCACTTGCGTAACAAGCTGAATCTGAACACATGCCATACAGCTGTCGGTGGTGGTCATTTTGCTATCGACAACTCGCGACCTTAGAGTTACAGGGTTCTAACTAACATTTTGGTCAAAAGTGAGTTTGATAGTGGATAATATTGGGATTACAAAAGTCTATCTACTAGCAGGAGATTATTATGTAAAATTCGTCGGTCTTATGTCCACAAAAGAATTACAAAAGTTTCAATTTATAGTGGGCACCAAAATAACAGGATTCGATCTGCAACTTCCAATCCATGAGGTTTGGGCTTAGCTAGGAAGGAGGACCAATAAGATTTCAGCTTATATTTCAGTTCGGTGAGCACAAGTAGCAATTGGACCTTGCAAGCGATTTTCTCAAAATGTTGGTACCCTGTAATTCTGTGGTCGCGAACTTCAGTCCAGCAGAGACCTGCATGTGTGCTTCTTGTGGGTCTGACGTCTAATGTTTGTGCTAACTTTATGAATCTCGTAAAACAAAATAATTTTTTTCTATAACGGGGGTCTGTATAACTCATGAATAGATTTTGGGTTTGTTTAACATCGAACTCATCATCCTTTTCTTACTCTCCCTTATTTAAGTACGATGGAAACCTGTTTAAAAAAAACCCATTGTGATTGTCGGAATGCTGCCTTCCAAACAAACTGTATGTCGTCACATACAAACCCTTTAATACATGTTGGAAACAGAAAACTCTGGACCTGTGAACTGAATTAGACAGCTGTCTTAGCGCATTCTAAAATATAATCGATTTTTCTTCCTAAGTCGAGACATTGTCTCTAAGATACACCCGGGCCACTTGTTTTCACTTTTATTTGCTGATCTGTGACAAACGTCACCCCAAATAATGGCGGAAACTTATGCGCTCTGGACCGTCGTGGGTCATACAAGAGTTGTCTTAGTCTCGTCCACTTTAGAAACTCTCGCGAGAATACTATTGGTCTCAGTGTAGTCAGCTTAAACAATCAATCAAAGTCGACCTATGTGTGGCCTTCCGTATCTTACGTCGATTTCTCTTCGTAATCAAGTGAAAAGTCTTTAATCAGACATGCGTTTTAGGCACTGATAGCTTCAATAAAAATCCGTAACTTAAAATAATAGCGTTATTATAACCTCCTGATCACAGACGACACCAATAACGTGACCTATATAAGTAGTGAGGCGTTCTCTTCAGGAAGACGTAGGCCTATAAAATGTATCAAATGCTATACCCCAAAGGAGTGTTTGAAGCTTAGATGAACCGACATTTTCCTTCTGGTATTCAATCCTCAAAGTAGCATTGCACATGAATAATTAAGACATGTAGGTAGTTTCACGTGCTCTGCGTTATTTCTTGACATACATACGACTTTCTGATACACCCTACATGTATGTTCTTAGTTGTTCTAACATCAAGAAGTGTACTAAAAGCCCAGTAACTTAGTGGTATTTAAATGTAAAGTGTTTCAATTCACCGTAGCTATGAGTTGCGCAATACGTTGCTCGTCTTTTTTATCCCCGCCACTTGCAAATGGAGTGGGGTTTTTGACTTCCCTGTAACATAGTGTACTACGTCTAAATTGACTTATTGATTGACGAGTAACATATACCCGTGCGAGATCCATGGTAGTTTATAAGAAGAATGAAAACGGGGAACACAATTCGGTACAAATATGTTGAACATGGAACCCAAAGGCTACAAGTACGGTTACCTTGATGAATTCTCCAGCCTTTCATGGATGTGACTCGTACATTGTCTAATAGAAACCGGACGAACCCCAGAAGACGCGTCGTTATTAATCACAGTCTAATAGTTACGCCAGTTCGTAATTAACCTGGATTTAACGGCTCGTAAGCCACTCGTAAGCTGTCAGGCTGGAGTACTCGACTGTGGGAATGGAATAAATCGCTTAACACTTTCCAATAAAAGTACCGATTAAAAGGTCAAAGGATGGGACTGTCTTTCCTGAGATCTATGTCGAACTTTTAAATGCATCAAATTTACAACGGATTACATTGTAAACAGTTATCTACGAATGTAGGAAAAAGAATTGTGTGTTAGGATGACGAACTGCTATGCTAATCAACAAACTGTGAGTTGCATACACCTACAGGTGGGTTAAGATATCAGCAACTTCCAACCTTCGGGGATACATGAATGTTTATGTTAAAAGCAGATATTGTATCCAAATAACATCAAAATACTCCACTATAGCGTCAACCAAAATCGGTAAGGGGCTTTTACAATAAATCTCCCAGAAATGGAGTTATTTCTTCTACGTTCTACACCAATCACTTTGAAAAGCTTGTCAAGAAGTTGAACGCGGAAGTACATAGTAAGCATTGTGGAGAGAGCACCCTTAGCCGGCCAGATTATTGGGTATTATCACTATTCAAGAGTTGATGGTTTTTTAAATCCACTTTTTTATTCTTGCTATATAATACCTTGTGATTTATGACAATATGTTATTTTATCTGATAAATAAAAATCGACTTTCACTGATTTAAAAATTAGGCCATATCACTGTTTTCAGAGTGAGTTTTTAGGTGTCTCCACTTTACATCGTTTCTCACTCGAAACCAAAAAGGAAGATATGTATAAATTTGTATGATTTCAAAAATCCAAATATTCCCTTTGCTTTGATGGTAAGCTCAACACTGAGCGTTTTACTCATATACGTTTTCCCTCGTTGAATTCTTCTAAAATACTACATAGATATTGAAGCTATTATAAGTAGCTCTTGACGTATATCCAGGTGATAATATCCAATAAGAACCCTGTAACCTTACGCTATGGTATTTCTGTCGTGGCATATCACTGAGTTAATGCTTCCGTAGAATCCCCTCCCGTTACCCCTTGTATGTATAGCTCTTGGTACTAATTGTTCACGAAATTTACCTTGGCTCACCTGTTCTCACGAAAATCAATGGCCGAGTTTCAGGAACAAGAGAACTCAACTGTTTTATTGTTTTCACTCGTTAAGAAACGATTATGTTAACAATTGTTCAAATCGAAATATTCGCAATGGGCCACGCACTTTAGCTTAACAGGCAACTAAGGACATCTAAGCAGCAGTTCAGCTGTTTCAATAATCATCGACAAATCACGTCATGTCACACAAAACAGCCTGCACGTTGATGGTAGATAATTTAATTATTCACCACACTCACACTTTTCTCTAATGTACAAGCCATATTTCGCCCATTTCTATTGTATTTGTTCAATTCATTTTACGGCCTCGCTGGAACTCATAGGTGTAAAATGGATAAAATATGCTATCTTTTTTTATTTAAAGTTAAGCATTCACGAACTTTTCAATGACAGTATAACACTGAATATCTAGTAAAATAGGCTCACCCACCTGCTGTTAAGATAAATGGCGACCAAACTGACAGTCAATCTTTAAATGTCAATTTTAAACTTTAAATTTTGGCAGACTACTTAAAAATTTGCTTATTGTTTGTCGCTAAAATGTCATTTTGTCGCAATTTAAACAACTAACGAGGAGCCCTTCATTTCAGCCTAAGGACTTTTCTACTTTATAAACCAACGCATTTATGTTAAAGTATTTAAATTCTTAGAAAGAAACCGCTTAAAATCCACTCTATTACTAGATTCCGGGCTTGAGTTGGAACGATATAATTTTCCTTCACCTAATTTAACTGTTCGTGATCCTGAATATCCAAACGTCCCACGAATATATACTTTATACATATATACAGGTTTGACTCGTATACAGTGTCAGAATTGACTTTTGAATTTAATTTTTATCTTTGACTCATTCAGCACGACTATAAACTGTACAAGTTTTCTGTGTCTCCTTTCTTGTCATGAAAGTTTCATCAAAGGTTTTCCCATTTATTAACCTACTACTTTAAGTGAAATCGAATAACTTTTGGCAAAAACCTTTATTTTAGACCATTTACAAACGATAATTGTCGAGAGAAAGTAAAGTTTTGAGTAATAAAGAAACCTTATCGTTAACTCTCCACCAGAGGTCATCAACGGCCAAAGTAATGTGATCAATGTTGAATGAGAGTCAGATAAGTTACCGGAAAATGGGTGTAGATGATAACCCAGCCAGATTACAGGCGCCCAAAACCACTATAACCATAGATGTAAACAACAGTATATCCAGTGTGGAGCTTGGGAAATTTATATAGTATGTGATAATCACAAGGGTTCATGGTGACGTTTATTAAATGAAATATTACTTTTTTTTATAAAGATGTGTAAATATTTATAGACCTACCATTAATTACGACTTAAAATGCGTTTTTTTCTCAGTACCATTTTGTCTTGCTTGTAATTGAATTAAATTCAATTAACTGCCCCAATGAATGTTATCAGCTTAACAATTTGACGTAGTTAATTACCTGCAAAGTAGTTAATGTGATAACCTTGTCAGATTGCCAAACTCCCAAGCTTAGAGAACAGATTCAACTCTCCTATATGACCATTAAGTTTCTCAACAAATGGTTCTTATTTCAAGCTATACTCCCCAACAGAACCCTTGGTGGGTCGACCGTTCCGCTGGAAGCACACTAAATACAGCTGTTCCATGGAACTTCCAGGAACTTGAAGCAAGTATTTTCCTGCACAAGTAGACAATTGGATTAGATATATTTTGTGAGATTTTTCACATCGGATTAATATATCCAATTCTTACTATTGATTAAATTATACATAATTTCAATAGGAAATATGTTTAACCAAACAATCAACATTAGGCCTACTTTTTAAAAGCTAACTGTCTCTCTGTCTACTCGACAGGTTGCGTATATGGTCATCTCCATGCATGATGCATGTACGGTTAGATGGAATCAAACGGCAAAATTTATAGCCACTAATCCCATCTACTCTAGCCAAGTGGACCGATCATATAAAGCTAGATTATAAACAGGTACATTATTAGAGGGGTAGTAAGTGTTCGCTACCTAGACTCCAGCTGACTAACCTTTTTTATAGGCGACCAGGTGGCTGTGCTCTAGGGGGCCGACATTTACTGCTGGCGATTCCGTGCCTAACTGAGGGTCGTGGGTTCGATTCCCGGACGGGTTTCAACCTGTGAAATTTTCTGAACTAGAAACTGTTCAAACTAAGGAAGTCTTATCCCAAAATAACCAAAAAAAGTTCATTATATGTTTAGTGAAGAGATATAGAACGGGTAGTATTACTCTATCTGACATACGTGATCGTGAACGGCTTGTCCAACTTGCCGAGACTGTCCGTGTCGCGTTATCTGATTGGTGCTTACAAGTGCCGAGACAGCCAATTAACGGCGTCGTTGAATGGCCTGGTTTGTGTGCAAGGTCCATCAATGATTGTAATGTAGAGTTGTTCGGAATAAAACTTATGGCTAGCGGAGATTCACAAATCTTTGATAACTAGAGTATACTTTTAAACACTCGCAATCGCAAGTATCTAAGTGAGAAGATAACGTACGTTTATGTGGGATTTGTTCCCATAGTTTCAGCAAACATTTTTAACAATAATGGTCAGTGCATAATAGAGCATTTGCCGAACGTAAATACTAAACACATCGAGGAAGTCTAACAAAGGGTTTATCAATATATTATTGATATGAACGCACCAGAAAGTTACACATCTCCTGTTTTCAAATTCGTGTATCTAGTAACTTAATCCCGGATATATGGGAGCATATATTATGTAATGTGTATTCACAGATAACATAGGGAGCAGCCATAAATAATAAGTTATTGGATCAAAAATTACACATAATGTCTTGTATAAACTTATTAACGATTCAATATATGGTTTTACAGGGGAAATCCTACAAAGCGGCACGCACAGCTAATAAGGTCATACGTGAGGTACAATTAATAAATTTGCTGCTACGTGTTGGCAATATGTGTCACCTATACACTCGACAGCAGCATCACGTGGCCTTTCATTTGGAAGAGGGTCGTTCTGGGAGCAAGTCTGCAAAAACGATACCGATCTCCCACCCCCTCTCTTTCTGACTATCTGTGACCACAGGCGATGTTTACCACCCTCGTGCTCGCCCCCTCATACCCTCAAGGTTGCTCCCATTTCTTAGAGTATAGGACTGTACACGTATAATAATCTCCAAAATTCTCATTCAATATGTCAATAGTCTGTTACCTAAATAACACATGACATTTTTATTCAATAAGTGCTTTTTGAATTTAGAATTACATATTATAACAATTCTAACTTAATTTAAAACCGTGACATCAATTCTTTTACGATGAGTTCCGTTTCACACATAGCTTACGTAAAACGTAATTACCATGACGACCAGTGTGGAATACATACTGTTGCCGCACCATGGCAGTTACGTTCAACGTAAGCCAAGATCGCTTTGTGAAAGGAGTCAATGGTGACCCATGCAGAATTGTCATTACAGTTCCACTAACCATCAGCTAGATGGTATGCACAGGTGTATTCTTAAGCTATCTGCCAGTAAAGTGTACCACTCTACAATTCTATCTCTCTTAACCCGACTGCTTTGCTGTGAGTTAGTTAAAGTAACTATCTCTGTAGGAGCAGACACATCTCTACCCTGTGAATGCCAAGTAATCTATGAGGAGCACGTGGCTTGTCTAAAGAGCTTTCTCCGCGCACGTATAGTCCCCGTGTGTTTGGACAGTCCATCGTTTAACCGCTGCACATGGTTGTTTCCGACGTCAAGACAGACACTAGATATAGATGACGAATATTTTTCTTCTGCTTGTTTTTAGTGTGTTTGTTTGTTTGTTTTTGTCAAATTTAGTCGATCAGACGTTGAACATTTTTCAATCCCTTATGCCGATTTCTCAATGTCTCATTGATGGCTAGTTGTAGATGAAATCCCTACAATTAACGGATGACGAATAAACTAAACACAGAGTGGCTTCAAGTACAAATCAAAGATTCAAGTTGACACAGTTTTTGAAAACGAAAGACGCGCTTTAGGTTTACGATACATACATAATAATACAATCAAGTTTAGCACATCCATGGTTAAAGCAAAATAACCAGTAGTAAATTGACAAACTGCTGCGTGGACAAATTTAGCCGCACAAATTATTTATACCTCACAGTATCTTCTTGATTGAGCTGAAGAAAACCAATTCGCTAAGTGTTCCTTCTAACTCAAAGAAAATCTATAACTACGATATTCATGAATGGGGGCCATGATGCATCATTGATGAATTTGACAAAATGTTGCATCGATAATGAACCACGGAAAATATTACTGGCAACTCACTTGTCTTACAGTGATGAATAATTTGGTTACGAGCCAATAACGGCTATAACATAGTAATCATTTTAAAATAAGCAGCCCTGTTACACATTACCCGATCCCATTTTTCCTTGAAATGTAATTATTAATTACTTTATTAATCCAGAGGCACAGCTTCGTTTCAATATTGTTTAAACTATACTGCCATCTAGAATTACACTTTGAGGGCATGTTTTGTGAATTTATAAAACGGTAACACGTACTATTACCATCATTGACAATACTACAAAGACAATGAGTACTCACCTCCTCCATTTCTGTAGCACAAATAAGGAAACCTCCAAACATTGGCTAAATCCACAGCATATCCAATCATAGATAAGAGAAAGTCTATTTTCTTTCCCCAGTGTTCTCTTTCGTACGGGACTTCGCCCTCAACATGAGAAATATACGCTTCTATAGTCTTTTTGTCCTGCGGTAACAACTGGTTGGGTTTTTCTGTGTCCCGGTAGGAAACATCATTCATTCCTTGGTGGCCGTTCAAGCCATCAATAAAGCCAGCTTTCTCGTGATCGTTGTCATAGTCCCTATGTTTGACACTTTGTAACTCTACATTGTCCTTGTCACCCATGATGAGAGGATGTTGACTCGGGATCAAGCGGCATACATTCAAGGAAAGCTCTGAAAAGTTAAAGAAAATCCGCTGCTAAATGACTTCATAAATCCATCCATTTCTGACAATGATCAAACAATTTTTAATTACTCCATGGACACACTAATTCTTCGACTTGGTCAACCAAACGTGTTTGACCTGGAGGTGTTTTACCAAAACAACAGGAGCAGGCTGACAAAAACACTTTCTGGAGCATTAAGGTATTATCCAAGGCAATGCTCCTCGGAGATTTCCCAAGGCGAGACTACTGACGGCTTCGAATGCGTGCTTTCTGAACCGGTAAAGGGACAACCACTGAGCCTCGCCAACAGTTCCTAAACGACACGTTCGTGGAGAAGAAACTTGAGATAGCAGACAATAAACTTCGCGCAGTATGGCTCTGATAGCAGCACCGTACGACTGTTCTACAACTCTTTCTAGGTATGTCAGTCAGTTAAGAGAGCAGAATTGGCAGGTCCACCAGTAGTTTAGTTGCAGTTATAATTATTACAACAGAGAAACACATCTTTTAACATGGACGTCATGTTCATCCATCTTACTCATCAATCATCTCTAAATCGGAAAGGCAGGTGGTTAAAATTAGCTACGGCTAATCCAGACATACACTGACCAACGCCTTAGTTTATGATGAGCTGATATGGGTGCTATTTTAACACTACCGCCTAAGCCAACTAAATACGAATTAGATTTGACGTAAATTATGAGCATTCTCCCATAGCCCTCGAAAAACTTAAACCAGGTGTTAGCTAAAGCTCCACTTCTTATCTACACATACAGATATGCTTCTCAAGATGAGTAAACGACAATATGCATTTCCGCTACTGCCGCTTACCTGTATGTAAACTCGGTCAGAAATTGAGCTTAACTCACCATAGATTAACTGTACAAAGAGAGACAATCTATTACAGATGTGACTCATTCGTAATTTTGTGTGAACTAGAATTCCTTTAACTTAATATAATACTACATAGAAACGGCGTTTAATTGGAGCCTTGTCAACTGGGATGAATTTTAAAATATGTGCAAGTCATTACGCGAATGTATAACTTGTTAATATATATATTTAAACATTTTTAATAGAGTTGTTATAATATAAATTTCTCTCTGAATTAGTCACCGGCAAAAAAAATGGTTTCTGTTGTACGTAAATTCTTTTCTGGTCATAAAAAAAATTGTGATGAATTCATAATATCAATTCCTTTCCTAAATGGAGGAAGCCCAATCTATAGGCCTATAATCTTTCATAGATGAACACAGATTTAGACAACGAGTCAGGATTAAAGGCCATTTGCAGGACAGTCTGATAGAAGTCCTCTTGTTGTGTAGTATAAGTTGAACTTTTGATTGAATCAAAATTGAACCTAAACACGATTTGACAGCCCGTTGGTGATGTGAAAAGCCTTTGTATTTTAAATACAAGTCCTGATTAACGCTTAACGTTGATAAATTATTTAATAGTCGTTAAGGAAGTACATGTATTGACCTTTGCCAGCTAACATTGAGTTTTTATTCAATTGCACGGGACTCTATGCGGCCCCAAAACGACTTCTACTGATCCGTTACAAGTGTTCAACTATTCCAGCTGTTTGTGTGTATTATATTACTATGTGGGAATGTATCTTCCAGCTATCTCCCAGCAGTACATCCATTTCAATAAGTCGCTTTTTCTCACCATATACCATGACTTAGTAATGAAATGAGAATACTACCAAACAAGAGGAGAGTTCTACTGACCATCTCCCTCATACATGATAATTGTCACAGCAAACTTTGAGTTTGGAATTGTTTTCATTCGCAACGCCGTCGTGGTAATGTTCGTGCCTAATCGTGCTCCAACGCCAATCGTGTAAACCTCGTGATATACCCGCTACTGTGGTATCAACAATCCTCTTCGACTTCATAGATCTACTATTTACTAGCGTATGCGCACTATCACCCAAATTAAAAATTAGAATACGCAAATTTACTTTAGGAGCACATTATATCCTGAACCTGTGAAACCTCTTCGAAACGGCGACTGTTTTTATCAGATGATTTTTAAAAAGTTCATGTCATAAGGATGCTCCAACCCCCTTCAGCTCAAAATATACGATTTTTTTATTGTATAGTCAAAAACACGAGATAGTGATCTTTATCCTAGAGCAGACCCGATAAAAAAGTTGAATTAGAAGACCGTTAACTTTGATTATAAAAATTGACTACAGTATTTACAACAGCGGTGTTTTGACTATATTTTGCCTGTTTTCTCTGCTTTCCTTTTTCAGTGTACCGTTCTTGGGAATATTCCTACTCCTCGGCTGTTATTATACCTACAGAAATGATTTTTAGGAAATTACATCTCACATATAAAACTTCCAATTTTTAATACTTTTTTCGTTTTTTAGATATAGTTATAAGAAGTTGAAATTTCCCTAGTTTGACACATTTTTGTGATTTCTTTACCTTTAACACAATATTGCAAGGAAACTTAGACAAACAGGAAAAACGATTGGTGTTTTGGTTCATATAGTGTATGTCACGTTGCTGTAAAATTGAAAAGTTGACGTAAATGGTGTCAAAGAAGTAGCCATTTGGAAAGAGGCAGCTTAAATTGAATTTTTATGCAAAATAGAAAAAAATAATTAACTTTTTATTGTTCTGCAGAAGAAAAAAACGATTCAGACTATATTTTACATGTGTTGCAAAATTCACAGTAGTTTAAAAGTAAAACGGCGAATTGTAAAAACACTCTGTAGGGAGGTTCGAGTATCCTTTTTAGCGAAAGCTACTGTGGCATCATCACTATACGCGCAGCCGTGATAAATGTATGAATAGATCTTTTGTCGAGATGATGGGCGAAGAACATTCGAGATCCGAGATACTTTCCAGCCTGGCCTCCCGCGGCCAGTGTGGCGAGTCTGTTTATCTGATGACTCCGGCATGTCAGGCCCGGCCCCCGGCGTGCCTTGTTGCTTGTGCTCGCCGTCCGGCTTGT
>JAVFBX010131822.1:0-27384 GCA_034783855.1 Mopalia kennerleyi
AATATTCATATTTGGTTGTTGAAAAACATATAATAAAGTTCACGGGTGATTTGATCTGTCTCTTGATCTGGTGTATATAGCTAGTTTACAGAACCATTAGCTCTGCAAAGTATATGCAACAAAGTGTAGTTGCTAAAGTTATGCCACGTTCTACCGTGCTAAACCCGTAATCCGGGTCTTTCCAACCATATAATGTAATGTGCTTTGCTTAGTTCACATCGGTTAACTGCCCGTGACTGGTTGTTTGTTGTTGAGGGGGATCATTCTTGTCACATTCTTATTGCTGTTAATAGCGTGTACCTCTGGGCCAGCGAGTCTAAAAATAACTGATTTTTAGACTCCCTGCTCTCGGCGTACAGCCAACTAAAAGAAGACATCTGGGTCTAAAATGTACATATTCTCTATTTAGACAACAGGTGGCGCTGTTCACACGTTATGAGAGCTTACATTTGATTAAAACCGTCGCCGACCAATCACCTCCATGACTTGCGTATAGAGAGCTTGGTCATAAACCAGGACCATTTTGAATGTAGTGTTATTCGGTAAATAACCAAAAATTGTGTGGTCGCCGCCAGGCAAATTACAGCTGTATAAATACACCGGGACTATGCTTTGATGTCAATCAGCTGTAGCTCAATACCATTTCCTTATTTTAAAGATACTAACAAATTGAGTTTAAGTTATTCTTAAATAAAAAAAATTGTTCCATTACACATTACACATTTCAAAGCAGCTGGATTTTTTTATGACTGTGGCTAAAAGCAGCGCTCCGTCACGTGACTTCCTAAGGAGGACCTCGTATATATAGCGCGCGTTTATCCCCAAAGTTGCAATCTGCGTTGAAAAGCTATATGGTACTTGATGGTTACAAAATGGTGCCCTCGTTTAATCCCTGAATACATCTATGTCAACGTCTAAATAGTAGTTAGTTATTGTTCATCGAAATGGTCGCAAAGAATTGCTGTAATACAGAAAATGTTACATCAATCTGAGAAAAAATATAAAAAAAATTCAATATAGCACTGGTATGTTTCATGTTTACATATTCTACCTTTTGGACTTTTCCGTTGGTTGTGAGCAAATCGATGCAATGATGCCTTGGTTTCTGTTTTGTGCCATCGATATTTTTAGAGTATTTAGCTGTTATTAAACGTTTGAAATGTGCGTTGTTGTTGTACTCAAATTTCTATAGTCGTAGTAGGCCTACTAAGTAAATTTTTCTATATTCTAGTTTACCTTGACATTAGGTCATGATCAGCTTTAAGATGAAGTATTTTTAACTGTATAGTGTTGACGTTATACATAACAGTTTGTATATTTATTTGAATGAAAAGCGGACTAAATGGCAGGTAAAACGAGTTGCAACAAAGAAATAAGCATAAGAGTTTTTGGAATATACGAATAATCCATGGTCAACTCAAAGCGTTTTGTGTGCAAACACTCTACGGTCACAAAAAGCTTTAGATTCGTCTTTAGAATGCAGAATAACCTGAAATTGAAAGCAAGGTAAAATATAATATTGGCAGTAGAGGAGGCAGTAATAGACTTATTGAAATCCGCCATTTTTTTTAACCGTTTGTAAGTTTCTCGTCAAAACATAATGGCACGCCAAATAAAAAAAACTATTTATCAAGCTTACCTTTGTGGAATAAGAATAGTATATGAATATGGTAAAAACATTGTTATTCTATGCTGTTGTTAATAAATTAAAATAAAATAACATTGCCGGTTAAACTCCCAATAAGGGTATATCGCCAGAGGAACAACATTGGATTTAGTGTAATCTATACTCTACATATATTAATTTATATTATTCCGATACAGTGATACATTCTATATTAATTTGAATTTGAACTTTTGTTTATTTTTTAAGGACTATAATGTAAATACAAGATGAAAAATGCGGATTATTTTTTGATGTGCACTAATATTAATACCAACTGAAAAAAGGTTAGGGTTCTATTTATCAAAGATCAATAACGTTAATAACAAATAAAGAAAGGGTTATTTCTCAAAGTGATGTAACTTAAATACCAAATATAAATAGAGTTGATTCTCATGGGAGATAAAAAGCCCACCCTTGCTATTTTGCAAGTTAAGCTAGCAGCTATGGCCTGAAACTGAATTTTAGCTTCTTCTTTTTTTGCCCAGTAAAGTACTTCTGGGAAGCAGAGTTTATTTTTCGCAAGTTTTTATTTTCCACCGTTCTCGTGTAAGAATGTGGTTGCCTTATAATGAGGTATAATAAGTTTGTCTGCTGTTCGCTGTTGGTTGTTCGCTATTCTTGGGGGACCATACATTATTTCCCAGAAAATAAAAACTAGGTTTTAAGAAAAACTGTTGGTAGCTGAGAGCTGAGATTTTGCACACTGGAAGTAGTCATTATTATACCTCTATAATGTATCTTTATGCTAAACTGTTGTCCGTGGTGAACTCACACTGATCGAAGTGATGCATTGTGCATACGGCTACGTATTTAAGGTCAAACATGTCCATTTTGTTACATAATTATACATTTAAAACGTATTTTAACCTCTGTGGTCAAGAGGGGCAGCAGGCCTTACACTGTCTGATGTTAGACGCCTATATGCGCTAGAATTTTTGCCCCATGCACGGTGTAAACTGTAAAGGGAACGGAACAGCATATATATATGGAGCTTTCGGATCCGCCATCTAACTTATAGGGGCGACATCTCCATACGTGGGTTTACAGTTTTCCATATATAGTGTTTTTTGCGTTCCAAATGGAAGTTGCCTCTTTTAAGCGTCGCAAACTGCGTAATTGTCTACATCGGATCCCGCTGTAGCGCTCAAATCTCGAATTAAGTAGATTTACCGGCTTAAATCAGGCTAAATATCCCCGTCGATAAATTTTGTATCCCTGAAGAAGGTAAACATGCCCATAAAGTGGAAGTGGCCCTTCTGCTAAATTTCCAACGGGCTACTGTCACGGTGGAAGAGAGAAAAATGGCGGGTTGCCAACAGATAGTTGAACCACAATTGTAACAAGGCTTATGGGCAATTTCAAGTCTTGTTCGACGCATAAAATCTGTCAGAAAGTTGATTAAACTGAAGACTATTACATACTAACGTGTAATGTTAAACTCCCGCGGTAGCTTGCGCCAAAGCTTTTTCTTGATTTCTTTGGGTTTTTTAACCACATAATGTGCTTTGAAGATTAAATGATTTATAAATATAAATATATTCTCTTTTTTAATATCCAAAACGTGCATGCTGTTAAAAGAAAGTAATGAGCATCCCACTGTTATGTAAGTTAAATGTAGATTCAAGGACTCCAACGAATGATTAAGCGAATTTCCATAGTAGATCTGTGAGAGTTACCTCCCATCTTTAGAATGGCCCGATCTATAGGCCTGTCCTCAATCGTATTCTCGCGAGCGTTTCTATAGTGGACGAGACTAAGACAACCCTCGTACGCCATGCCAGGGCATCGCGCATTGATTTCCGCCAATTTTTGGGGCGACGTATCAGCCACAGATCAGCAATTAAAAGAAGTGCCAAACAAGATGGCCCGGGTGTATCTTAGAGTCAATGTCTCGACGTAGGAAGTAGAATGGACTATATTTTAGAATGCTTTTGATAGACTATATTTTGCGTTCAGTCTTACCGTAGCCCTCTGTCTAGCTCTCGCCTCCGCTTCTACGCAGTCAAGACCGTGCAGGACTAAACTAGCGTTATAAGCTATCAAGGTATCTTTTTTACTGCCACCGATTGATTCTGGAGTAAAAACCTCAACGGGAACTCCAAGTTTCTCCTTAGCAACAGTCTGGAATAATAAAAAACGATATCAGAGATGGAATTGTCAGCTTCAAGGTAAAAACAAAGAAAATGCATCATTGACATCACACATATTCATCAATAAATATAAAAAGGAAACGTAAGCAACACTTTTTTTAGGATTAGAAGTAAAAAGTTGAAGTTTTGAGTCCAAAACATTTAGCATAAAAATAAACAAGCCAATAGGGGATTCTTGCTTTCTGAACACGTGATAGTACGCGAGACTAGGGTTAACTTAACGTACTTAACAATACCGTTCGCAAGTACCAGTCGAACAAAATTCCAGACAACGGCTTCATCGTGCTTAACGAATAGGTCCAGTCGAATGCGCCTAATGTTACGGAAAAGTATCCGCTATTAAGCGAAATATATTCAGATTTAAATCTTAAATATTAATTTTTAATTTATTTAGATTTCTAAGACGATTAGAATTGGTTTTAAAGCTTACACAGGCTAATGCATGGTTGCCCGTTGACGCGGTCACACAGCCGGTTCTCTTAACGTCTGGATTGGTCGCCAGCAAACAACATAGTTTATTAAAGGCACCTCTGGCTTTAAATGAACCCGTTTCCTGCTCAGACTCTAAATAAACACATTTAAAAATCCTATAAATTTATTAACAATATTCTTTTGACGTGCAATGTGATAAAGGTCCGTGTAACGCTTAACAGTTCAATTTTCGTTTTTTGTTTCTTGCGTCCATCAAACGAAAAACATAAAATAAACGTTCAATTTTCAATTTTTGTTTCTCCTAATTCAATTTGCAAAATTAAAAATTGAAAATTGGTCGCTCAATTCGTGCCTTTCATTTTTCTTTCGGTGTTACATAAAACAAAAATTGAAAATCGGACGTTCATTTTTCAATTTTCAGTTTTTTCAGAAGAATCAAAAGGCACCATCTGCAACACTTAACAATGAGTGCTTTCAATTTTGTTTTTACCAATTTTTTGTCCAGGATTTTTGCACAATGCATGCGTAATTGTATAGCTAGTGAACATCCGTTCTCGTTCAACCTACCGGTGGACAGTCGCCGACCATTCTAAAATATAATCGATTCAACTTCTAGACATTGAGGCCCGCGGCCGAGGCGTAGTGGTTAGCGAGTGCGCTTTCTAACGCCTACTTCAATGAACCGTTCACGGGATTGAATCCGTCTGTCGACCTTTAGGTATATGAGTGAGTCACAAGATGTGGCTCCGACAATCGCTGGGGGCAGATTTTACGAGGTTTCCTCCCGGTTTTCCACCATAATAGGGCAAGGAACAGTGTGAAGTGGACAATCCGTCGCCATAAGTAAAATACCCTTGAGTACGATGTTAAACCCCAATCAAACAAATAAACAAAATCTAGACATTGATTTTAACATCCAGCCGGGCCATTTTGTTTTGCACTTCTTTTTATTGCTTTTGCAATTCTTTTTATTACGTCACTATAGACTCTCGCGAGAAAACGTCTGAATCGCCGGCTTCTCCTCCTCTGCACAAGCGCCCTGGAGGCTTCTGTGCCATTGGCCATTATAGTTTAAACTTAGAAATTGACCAGCGAGCTTGTGCAGTCGACGAGAAGACGGTGACTGTCAACTGGTAGTTTTCCGAGAACGGATTGGTCGATTGATTGATTGATTTATTGGTTGATTGATTGCTTTATTTATAAATTGGTGTTTTGCGCCGTGCTTGAGGGTATTTCTCCTATATGACGACGGTATATTTCACTGGCACAACCCAAATGTGAAGCGTTTCCATAAGTTTGGAAAATACATATTCCTCCGCTGCTATAAGTAGAGACAACATTGCTACCCTTCAAACAAACTGCCCTTAGTCAGAGGGCCCAGAGAACGGATGTTGACTAGCTAGATACAATTGTCTGTGACTAATAGCCTACTGAGAAAGCACATTTGAAATCATGTTGACTATTCACGCATGCGCTGTGCCAAAATCACAGACAAATATTGAAGAAAGCGAAATTGAAAGCGCGGACTGTTAAGTGTTGCAGATCGTGACTTTTGATTCTCAGCAATAAACTAAAAAAATGAAAATTGAAAAATGAACGTCCAATTTTTAATTTTTATTTTTGAAAATAGAAAAAGAAGAAACAAAAATTGAAAATTGAACGTTCATTTATTGTTTTTCGTTTTATGGACACAAGAAACAAGAAATGAAAATTGTATTATGGAGAGCGGATTTCAATGGCGGTCGTTACTATAGAATATTCATAGGTTACGCCCACTGACCTATATATAGTCCACATCGCTCTCCAGTTTAGATTTCGATCTGTTCCCATATGCTGTTTGATGTACTCCCGCTAAAATGTATCTGTCCGTTGTGGTTACAAATACAGTCTGTATAGAATAGAATAAAATATAACTTATTTAAAGTCGGTTTTACAACATGAAACATTAGCTCACAAAGGAGCTATTCTCGCCGACGAGAATATGTATGTTCCTTTTTTCCCTGAGTTCCTAATTTGTTCATGGTAAATAAACAGTTCACTTGTCAAACGGATAACGAAACAGAGGTAATTTACTCCCATGGATTTTCTTTCATGATATGACGTAGTTATCCACGTCTGAAGGCTATTCTTCTGTTGATATGATGACGTCATTGGAGCTACATCATTATTAAAATACTTACAGCGGACGAAATTTGATTTATTTGCAATAAGTCATACATAAAAAGGAAGAGTGTTTTGTTTAAATGAGATTTTACCCGAGAAAGAGGCGTGCTTGATGTGGGTTTTCTTAAAATGAAAATCAGCGGAGTAGGCCTACTTTGGTTGATTTCCACGCATGTGCATTCAAAACATCCGGCGAACATTTCACGTTTTCGTGTAATATTATTGCTTTCATTCACTTCCGAGATAACTGTACCGGTACGGAAAGTGTCGAAGGTTGTTCCGAGATGATCCGGGGCATCAACTGGTCCTTCGCTAGCCTCACTGGAACTGATAGAGTTTATGGTCAAAATGGACGATGATCGATGGATTAGAAACATTCGCCCGTCTCGCTGGCAAATCGGCAGAAGGAGTTGTGCTTGAAGTTCCCCGTTTTGGCGATTCTCTGCACTAAGCCATGAAAGATCTTTTTGAAGTTTCTGACTTTTTAGTTCTTTGACTTGGTAATTGTTTGTTCTACCTCTGGTGATTTTGTGGTTCGTAGGACCTCATCCTCTGATGAACTAGAACTGTTGGAGTCGGAGTAAAAAATCAAAATGTCACCAGGTTCAGTCATACCACATATCATATGGTAAAGAAGTAACAAAGATAATCAAAAACTCCCGTTGACGGTCATTTTGTTAGATTTACTAAAACCTTAGGATTTATCTCCCCCCTTCCATCGTCGTCTTGTCCCCCTCACATTTAGAACATGTAAAGTAAATAACAGTAAAAGTAACAAACAGTGGGCACTTAGGAGACATTGATAATCCCGAGCTGAATGGTAAACTCTACAGAGGACATACCTGTATACAGAACTGCCCCAAACATGTCTAATTAGTTTCTTGGTTTTCTCTGTTAGCTTGAATGCAAGTTTCCTGGTTTTCAGTCCAAGTATTTTGCTTTCATCCAATTTCTGTGGGAAGAAAAACAATGTTATTATATCAGAGTAGTGTTTGGGCATATCATATGTATTATACACCAAAAAGTTTACACGAAAGCTGAATACAACAATGGCAGCGGAATAAAGGGTCAACTTCAGCCACATTTTGGACAATTTATAATCAACCCTACAAAAGTAAACATATTATCTATATAAGCGATGTATTGGTCCATCAATATTACAATTTTCCTTCATTTGATACTTCATGATTGCAGATGATTGGGTTACAAGCTCTATAGACGCGAGCTAGAATAATGCCTTCCTTATACTATCTTTCCATTAACTACCATACTCTGAAACACTCAAAATGAATGTTTTCACCCCTTAAATTCAAGGCTGGTTGCAATTCTAGGAAATACCAAGTTCCGTTTATCGTCGTGTATAGGCTTAGGGTTAAAATAAGTGCATGTATGTTGAAATACCTCGTCTAGGCAGGCTATTAAAGAGCTATGTGCTTTGAGATCTTCTTTGTAGGTCTACCATTCCTGTTTTAGCTGATCACACGGCTCTGGTAATTTGCCTTTCTTCTTGGACGATTTCGCAATCAATTTGGTATATTTGGTCAAAAGAAGACAAAGAAAAGACTAGATGTCGAAAGAGCTGATAGATTTAAGCATTGACAGAATGCATTGGTTTTGATGTGAACATATAATCTGTTACGGTCAACAGTTCATTAAACCTCGGATAGAGTAGCCTATGTAGATATACTAATCCCAGATTATACCGTAGAACCAGATAATCCGTCAATATTTGACAAATTATTGCTTTGGTACGAAAAATAATATAGACATGTAAAGTATCTTTATAGTACAGAATTAAAAACGTGAAATCAGATTAACCCTCGCCTTGCCAGTATCTCTGATTTTTTTAGAAGCTGAAGTCGCTTCACGTAAAAGGTTTAACATGGATAAGTTCTGATATCTGTACAGAAGAGCCTTCAACTCTTCCGAATTGTTAGATATCAACCTACAATGGGAAGGAATAGTATACCAGCTTCATTAAAATTAAGTCGATCCGCTCAAGTGTACATAACAAGGAGTACAAAACGTAACGACCAGTTTAGATTAAGCGTCTATTCATTTATGTAAGTTCATTCTGAGTTTTTTAACAAATTTCCAAATGAAGTTAAAGAAAGTCGCATTTAAGTGTACTTTAATTTTAAAAAGTATTCAGATCCGGCTTGATGAATCAATATTGACTGTACTGGATTTTTTTAATGATCATTATTTAAAATATTTGGCTTTGAGAATACGTGATGTATGTTGGTATTTGATTTGCTATGGCGTCAGTCGTATATAAGTAGAATTTTATGTATATATCTACGCAAAATTAGATTCTTCAAATTTAGATTGGATTTAATAAATTTGAAAAATTATAAAAGAAGTAGTTAGCAATCGTAAAGCTGTATCTTTTTTGTTGCAGCTCTTTCTCGTGAGGTTTTGATGGCCGCACTTCGCCACTTCATCTTCCGAGATGATGTACATGGGATTTACAGTGACTCGGTTCGAATATTTATCATCTAAAACAACAGGTGACATATATACATATAAGTAAAGAATTGAAATATTTGCATTAACTGGATGGACTGCTTTGTACAGGTCTATAAAGAAGATAACAATTCACTAAAACGATAGGCAAATTTCGCAGTGTTTCTAACATCTGTCGTTGTTCAATCCAGAAAAAACAACATTGTTAGAAAATGCCAGATGCACACGGAGGCATGTGATGGATTTCATTTATTGGTTATGTAAAAGGTATTCCTGAAGTTGGAAAAAAAAATTTAAACTTTTAAAATAATCGTCTCCATTGAAATATCAATATTTATCTCCCGGGCCCTGCACTACAACAATATGCATTAGGTCAGTCCTTCTGTTAAACGATGCAAAGGCCTATGTTGGACTAACCACAGAGAAAACTAAAACCATGACCTACCAATTCTTTTGAGGATAGACTTTCTAATCCCTCTGAGCGCCAAAGCAATATTCAGCGCGAACTCCTGGTTCAATTTCGCTCTATAACATACACAAATAGATCAACTAATGAATGAATAGATTATTCAACAGTCAATCGAAATATCAATTGAGTGGATTATCATCTTTAGCATGCATTGCGGCATTGATAAAGGGAATATGAAAACCAGGTCAATACGTTATTTATTTGCTATACGTCAGTGTAGGCTCGTATAATAATGTTCATGTTTATAACATATATTATGGTATGTAACACTATATGGTTATAGATGATTAGTTCAATAACATGTGTTAATGCATCTTCCTATGCAGGGGTCAGTATGTGTAAGACGAGACTTCCACAATACTATCCCTTGCTGTAACTCGAAGAGAAAACGTGGCATAAAATTTCATTGGACTATGGTAGAAACACGTAGGCTAATCAAAAAGGCGTTTACACACCAAACAAACAAGCTTGGCGCCACTGTCAATTGACATGTCTGTGATGACACCAGGACTCGTTAATGATACTAATATCATGCATGTATATTACAAAAATAGCCTACTTGTCGTCCTGTGTTTAGACCGTCTCTCTCTTAATCTAAGAAAGCCCCCATCTGATTGGGTAGAGTAAAGATAGGTCATCCGAAAGTAGCTGTTGTCAACTTTAGCTAACTCAGGTTTTATCACCTTTGGAGGCAAGGTAAGAAAGAAGAGAGGCTTAATGCGACGATATTCTTTTCTGCCTTGCCTCGGGAAGATGGTGTTAATGTAGCACAATGAATAGGGCTATTTCCTCCACCCTACGTCCCGCCTATCTCAACACATGGTGAAGATTGGAAATTGACCCGCCGCTATCACCGACCTATCAAAACATATATCTTATTTTTCTCTGATTCGTAGGGCTAAGAGAAAAAATAAACATTGTGTTAGTGTTAATGGTAGGCTACAGAAAGCCAAACCCGACTCCGTATATGTCTAACCCACAATTTTCAGAATGGTGATAGATATATAAGCCTGCATTGACATTATTAAAGTGATATGCTGAACCAAAGTAACCTCAACAATACATCTAATGTTAACAGCGAAGCCATCTTTAGTAGGGCCGATATACGTTTCCGCGCCCCTGTTAACGTCATAGCGGCCTAGAATCACACATAAAGTTCAAAACAAATATCAATGTCAATTCAAAATATATTAATTCAAACCAAAATGACAACTTCAAAGACAAATTAAAAACCACATATTAATTAGCGCATGACCTTCGTTTACAATCGGTCTCCTTTCTCCTAATGTTATCTCCCAAACGAGGAGAGCTCTCTAACATCGTATATATTGCATAACATGACAAGTTAAACATAGTCAACACCAAAATGAACAAGATGGTTATAACCTAGAATATAACACTGTAGATAATAGCACCCACCTTGATTCAGCCACATTTTACACCCAGCCGAGGAACGAGTCTTGATTTAGCAAAAATTAAAAGATGTTAGCCATTCAAAAAGTTATTTAGTCCAAATTAAACAACATAAGACCAATGTCCATTGTTTTTTAAAGAAAGTTTGGATATGACCTGTTAAAATAATACTGCCTGACGCTACCGTTCCACAATTCAATTATTTTATGAAATTTTACATCGACTTTTACCCAACAACTTATGGTGAATTTATCAAATGTTCACTACACTCTATCTTATATAGTGACCTCCAAATTTGGAACATGCAATTGACAAAGCACAGATTCTCCGAGCGTAGAATAAGAGCGGGTACCTGAGAGGTCTAGGTGGTCTGGGACGTAATTCAAACTACAAAATTTTCTGAACTAGAATTTGGGAATTTATCCCAAAATGTGGAAAACATTGCAGATTCTATTACCCCTTCGAGTTTGCGTAATACATACAGCATGAGTTGGCACAATGCCAAACGTCCTAAAATTCTCAATAGGCGACAGCTTTGGTCTCGCCTTACTAATTTTCAGCGTCACCGCGGACGCATCCATCATGAAAGAGGGTATTGGCGTTTTTGTTTATTTTGTTCGTTTATGAAGAACCCGACGACAACAAAATAGAGTTCGAAGTTGGGATAACGATTATTTCAAATGGCATAAAATGTATGGTTTTAGCTTTCGGGACATGCGAAATATATTATGTACGGAATAGAGCGGGAGAGTTATATCACGCTTTTATTTGTTTATGCCTACAGGCCTGTACTCAGAAGACTACATTCGTTCAATCTACACAATCCGAACTAATTGAGTGAACCTACCTTTTCATATTAATTTTGTTAGTCGGCGTCTAAAAGTACTGATTGGATTGGAAAGCGCTTAACTCGGCCTACAAACACCAGTAATTTAATAGGGCACCTGCAGCTTTTAATTGTTTTTTTGACTGATTGAGGTTTAACGTCGTACACTACTCAAGGTATTTCCCTTATACAACGACAGGCCAGCCCAATGGGTGAAGATAACCACTCTCGACACCACTGGCAACAAACAAAGACATCATGGGACAAATACATGACAACAACAGGGCGCAATACAGAAACCACAACCAGATCGGTTTGCTGTTCCCCTTTAGCTCTGAGAGCACCAGGGCATCATAAAGCTCCCACTAACCAGCCGCTGCAAGTTTTAAAGTATCATCCACGCTTTGAATTTCATTAACTTTTAAATAAAATGCTTCTTGATAAAAATTCATTTGCACTGCAGTATGTCTGTCCTTGCTGGTGAGAATGTTTGACAACGATTTGCATGCATTGTGTACACTGTTTGAACTATGTTAATTTAAATGACGTTTTTTATATAAACTATTTTTGCTGAGGGGGGGAATATGTGTTACATTTGTGTTTTCTTGTCCAAATTCTTTTTCATTGCTAAAATTTTCTATATATAACATTTGTTACATTTCATCATTACACACCAAAACTATATCATTAAATTGTCTGTGTTAGTGTTTTCTACTGCATCTTATACATTCAACCCCTCCCGGCTAACTATTTGGACGCGTCCGATTAGAATGTTGCGAGCGCGTGTCAGAACACTGATAGGACTGTGCAAAGATTTTCCACCACAGGTTCCACACGCTATGAGTTGAAGTTTTTCAACACCGATTGATCTATGAAAATCAGTATTTAACATTGGCGGCGCCAGGATCAGAAATCGGGGGGAGAAGTTATCCACACTAGACGATGTGAAAAATGACGCAAGGGTCCAGGGGCCGCCTAGGCCCCGGAAGCTCTTGAGTTCTACACAGCCGCAGGCATTTTTTTCTCAATGAGATAGATGGCACTGCCTGTTATATATGGGTATAGTTATCTCCCCTTGTTCCATTCGTGATCCCCATTGACCCTGATCGCAGTGGCCTAGTTCCTGTCATCCTCGAAAACCCCCACATAAAACCCAACGACTTATATCAATTCCTATATGAATGGATTTGATACAGAGATAGCCTTCGATAGGCAGGCGAGTTAACTGTATCTAGAGTCATACACTTACATAAAAATTCACATTGAGGGCTGTTGTAAAGTGCAATAGACTTTTTGCATGGAAACCTTAGTATCAACTTGTTATATTTTTCATTACCAAGCACAACATCCATGTGCCATTTTGTAACCGATGACTTTAATAACACCAAACAACAATTGCACTGGTGTTATGCAAGCGGAGTAAATGTAAGCAGCCTGGGGCCACTTGCTCGAAAGACCTTCAACGTGGCATGACGTCATCTAATAGTGGATTAAATTTAATAGCGCTTCGAGCAACCGGCCCTTGAAGGTGAATGAGGCGAATAGACTTGCAGCCACAAAGTTGCACAAAATTCGTTATTTATAACTTTATTAATGAAACAGTAATAGCGTAGGCCTTCAATTGTCTTCCTTTATTTGAGGAGTAGAAACGCTGTCTTTACTTAGCACTGGAAGAAAATAATCTTTCCAACATTATGGAAACGCTTGACATCTTGGTTGTGCTAGTGTCCATTATTCTTGGAATATATTGCCATAATATAAGTGAAATACCCTTAAACGCGGCGTAAAACACCAATGAATCAATCGATCAATCAACTGTCTTCAAGGTGAAGAAATGTCTTTGTGGAATAATAAGTGGCCATGTTCACAGATTCTTCTCGCAGTAGAACTAATTCCTTGGGGTTGACACACGTTACTCCAGCGAAACCTCCTCCATAAGCTTACTAGTAATTTTTGTCAGTCTTACACGAAGGCTAGTACATAGAGATGATTCCTTTATAATTAATTAATGTGTACTTTCCTTGTAAGTAGGATTATTATATCCAATGAAGTCGTCCGATAAATTATGTGTGTTGCCAGACACGTCAGACTTAAATGATGACAAAGAGGGCCTGGGGATTCGAATTGCCATCGGAGTGGTGTCCAAGTTGATTGTTAACGTTTGTAAAGGTATCGGTGGTGAGAATCCTACGTCCCACACTAAATGATCTGTGCTTGTATCAACACAGGGGAACTGTTCATATCTCCGTCTGTCAATCATATGAGTGTAAAACCCTGAACACGGTCTGCCCACTTTTATTCCTCCCATATGATTGTCACAAAAAGAAGGACCCACAAGTTGTCTCCCTTTCTTCTTCTTCTCAATTGAACTTCCGGAAAGTGGAAGACTTTCTTTAGTGTCTTGCAACTGAAACATTAAACATTTATCAAATAAATTGGCGTTTGTTTATTTTCAAATTTGTTTTACATATTTTATTTTTTATATTTTCTCATGTAAGCGACGATTGACGTATATTAAATACGTTGTTATTAATAATTGGTGTTATAATAACTCTGAAGAATTGTCTTTCTTAAAGAATTCTGCATTATGTAAGCCTAACCCTTCAGTACCATCTAATTTTCAATGAAGACTCCAACTTAGCAATTGGACCCGCGCCACGACGTTCTTCCGAAAAGGAAACCTGGTTGAGCTCTATCCTTCCACACAGATATGAACATAAAACTTAAAAATGTAACTTAAATGCGCCATTGGGATAAAAAAAATTGCAACAATTTATTATTAAAGAATAAACAAATTTGATAGTATTTTTTAAATTGCATTGATCTGTAGGAGTATGACATCAACTCATAACATAGTCCCGGTGTATTTATTGGACAGTCCGCTTGTATTGCTTAGGTTAAACTTCGTTAAGCAATCATATATATGCCCATTATTTATTTAACGGAAATGAAAACAGTGTTTGAATACTTATTATCACATCGCATGTGGAAACATCCCTTGGCCATTTCCGTAACGTAAATAATCCGGCGGTTAACTTTATACCTTCTCTATTTGATTTAAACCGGAAGCGGGCGTTCCCATGCCTTACGTAGGATGCAGTCCGCTTGGTCATAAACAAGGACCATTTTTAATGTCTAAATGTAGTGATATCCGATAAAACGGCGTAAATTGTGCGGTAGTAGCTAGACAAATTACAGCTGTATAAATACACCGGGACTAATGTTCTAAATTGTGTCTGACATTAATACCCGTTCATATCTAAGTAAAATAGAAAGCAACGGGTGTGTTACATGTACTACCGAGGTATTCATAATAAAGCTCATTTGCTTTATTGGGTTAGCGGGTTTTCATTTATATGACGACGAATTGTCCACGCCTAAGTCGGTCTTGCTTAAATCCAGTGGAAATTATTTGAGAGAAAAAAGTCCCTCCGGCGACTGCCAGAGTCATTTCGTGTGGCTCTACCATACATGTCACCTGATGCCCACTGAGAGAAAAGAACGCGTGAACAGTCAATCGAATTAAGGGGGATCAGAATTGCAAGATGCTTACCATAGAGTCATGGCCACGGTCGACTCATGAGATGACCGCATGAGTAAGCTGCTCACAAATTGTGTGCTATTCTCTTTCTTTATCACGCACCAATATTAGATTACACCCAGCCTACCTTAGCCTTGGAGTCCATGTATCCTAACGTAGAAACAGGAGTGGAGTCGTCTTGTTTTGATCTCGATTTCCATCTTAAAAGCGAAAAGAACATATTGTAAAATATTTTTCTGTTGTTTATGGCAGGTATGGAATATTTTATTGGAGGGAGATCGAAGCCAATCGTTAGTGGGGGCTTTGTCCGGCCCACTCGATTTTGTTTTGCGTAGGCCTACCAATCGTATCTAGAATGGTTTCTTCGCCCTTTGAGCTGGTACACCGTTATACGAATAAAATTGCAATAATAAAGTAACGGCCTAAAATGCCAAACAAAGAAAAATACAGACATAAAACATAAAAACAAGACCGAGCAGCACAGGGCACATTAAGACCTCCTCCGTCAAATACACAAGGGATGGCTTAAAATTTGTTTGATTCGCTTTTCCTCGCATATTTCATCAAAAAAGACAAAACAAAAGAACGGATAATAAATACCTTCTGTGACATTTGTATAACAGGAGAGCAGTAATCAAGCACACAGTCGTAGTTCCCAGTGATGCTATTAAAATACACGTGACGTCACAAGCGTCTCTCTGATTGGACCGAGATCCGCCAATGAATGGTGTTGTTCTTTCCAAGACTACAGTTGGCTTGATTCGATTGGACGAAGAGATGTCGGTTATCTCGCTCTCGGTGGATGAACTCTCAAATACAGCTACTGTAATGTTTGCTAACGAAACACTATGTGGAACAGTCACCACAAACGTACTGCCCCGACTGTTACAATAGAAATCTTTTTCTGTCCAGCCACAGCTTTTTATGTAAGTGTCATTCAATGCAGAGCATGTCATGTTAAAATCACACACGCAAGACTCCAATGACGAAAACACTACGTCACAGCCAACGTCATACTTGTAAATACACCGATCCAAGATGGCCGCGACTTCTGAGCAACTGAGTCTGTGGCTATGTTGGCATATTAGAGACAAGTTAAAGATAGGTGGACATGGCGCAGTATCTAGAAACTTCTCAGTATCCACGTCCGGATATCCACAGGAATCTAGACAGGTCTATTAAAGAAATGAAGAAAAAGTTCAATATTGGTTTAATTGTTTATTTCGATATTTATTGTGCTGGGTGTGATCAACACTTATGCGTTGTAGCTGACCGAGCTTGCTAACAGCAAAAACCCGGAAAAAACAAAACATTACGATGTTGCAAATCTACCAAAAATACCAAGTATAGCCTCAGGAAAGCTTTGAATATATTAAACCGAACGGTTCTTTTTTGGAGTACAAATGTCATTATGAGACGTTGTCTAACAGCGTTATTGACATTGGTCTGTGCCAACTATACGACCATTTTGGATCACATACTCAATACGTATATCAATTCGCTTGAATGTGAGTTAAAACATTTTCTGTTTAAAACAATAAACAACACTTGGTCTTAGAAGCTAATTTGAGACTATATGGGGGATTAAGTATCTTAGCTTCAAACACATGATTAATTTATATTTAAGGTGGTCAGTGGGATGTTACCGGATATACCAATAAACTGTCAATACGAAAAGGATGTCGGCTAGATATGAACAGATATCTGGAGGGTTAGATTGAACAAAAAAAAGTATTTTCTATGTACACATGTAGTTTTAACAAAACGGACATCAACCCAAGTCATGATTATGGGTCAAGATCTAAAAAATTAAGTATATGTTTAGTTTTTTCCCAATTAAATTAAACAGCTCTATTCAAATAACCTTTCAATTCAAAGGAAATATCGTTGGTCGAGGTGACATTTTTCAACAATAATTTTTTTTTAGAATATTGGACCAATTTCGGAAAGCAAGTTGAGTATTTGTCTCTACCCAAACAGTTCTATAAACCCTTTATAATTATGTTACAGTATGAAGCGAATGAATTAGAATGACATATCATCTTTTATGTACACTCTCTAATCAATAGCTAGCTCTGGATATGAATCCATTCATTATGACGCTGACTAAGGTCGATGTTTTTTCGAGTGCGGCCTGAAAAGGTCATGTGGGCAGACTGAATAGTTCGCTCGATTGTTTGCTAAATGGTTCTTTCTTTCAGCGTGTTTGACACATCAGTTATTCGGATTAATAGATGTGTACTAATACTTAGCATAATGACACAGTAGACTTACCAGTGGGGCGACATAGTCGAAAAGCCCGTAGTCGTTAGTAATATAACCCAAGCATTGTACCATCGTGACCATGTATACGACCAAGTGTCCGCTGACTGCCATCATCGAATTTAAATTTCAATGGTATATACTTTTTGTAGCATGCTTTCCGAGTCCGAGATGATATGTATGGCCTGGAACAGATATGTTTTAACCATTTAACTGTTTGTTGTGTATTTATTTAGTTGATTGGTGCACTTCATTTGTACTAAAACTTGCAAACATTACTGGTGTTTAGTAGAAAGTACCCAGAAAACTTCATTGTTGTTTTGAAAAGTGGCCTCTAACAGTGAATATTATCATGTCAAGTCATCATATCAACAAAAGAATAGCCTTCAGGCGTAAACAATAAACGTGGATTACTCAGTCATATGATGAAAGTAAATCCATGTCAGTTACCTCCCTGGAAATTAACCGCTCTACATCCGAGACATTTGGTTAAAACCGGAAGCGGGCTAACCTCCATGACTTGCGTACAGCCCGTCTGCGTTAAAAAGCTAGATGGTACTTTATGGTTACAAAATGCATCCGAGATTATTTACAGTCCGGACACAGCCGATGTATGTTCCGACATGCAGCTAAGCGTGTCTCTTTATAACAGCTCCTCCTCACACGAGTATCATTTATGAGATATGAGGCCACTTTCAAAAAATATCACGCGGCTATAAAATCTCTGCTAAAAACTTGTGTGATGTTAAGTAATGGTTTCAGGGGATTCCCCTTATTCGCTAAGATTTATACTTGTTCCACTGTCTCGTACTGTTTTCTCGACCAATCAAAATGTCCCAAATATGCGGATTGCATCTTAATCTATTTTTCCGCATAAAGAGTAACAACAATATTTTCTGTCATATGATTTTTTGTGAAAATAGTCCCTGGATCACAGTCTAGTTCGTCTGGAAATATCAGTGTGTGATCAACTATGTACTGAACAAGACCTATATAACTTGGGGGATGTCCTTGGGTACACAAACTAAATATATGCTTACTTCATATAACGCTATACCTTGGCAACTAGCGGGACTACCACTTCTAAGGCCTGAAAGTTTAAGCAATTTATAACTGAGCATGGGAACTTCGATAGAACTGCGTCCTTTAACGACGTATTTTTTTCAGTGTTACGTTTAAGGCTTAGTTAGATAAGGTTTCGTGCCAAAGTCATAGTTTCCTTGGCGGTTATAAAATAGACAAGGCAAAGGGACCGGAAGAAAATTTCTGCCCCATAATAAGATCATTATAGAAACCTTGCTACTCACTGACAGTAGAAGTCGAGGTGTATATGTATATAGGTGTAAATGTTTACATATTTCAAGGTTCTCAACCCTCGGTTACACCAGTATTTTAGCGAATTCAATAGATAACAACAAAATATTTCTACTCATATTCACAACCTACCGTGTTGCGTATCAACCAAATGGACCCGAGCTTCTGTATTCTTCCGCTGTGTGCAAAGCATAGAGTCAACTGATTTCTTAAGTATCAGCTAACTCGGTGATATTAACACAGTTAATCTAAACCATGCTAACGTATTGAGCACAATATAAACGTATCGGTTTACGACTAACATTGACAGTCAGTTTCCAGTAAACTCTAACACGAGCTTGTACAGATCTGGAACACTTTGGCCAATATCCTGTGTTATCCAATTACTCCTTTTACAAGCAGGAAGTGGATGAAAAAAAAAACAGATTTGTAAAAATCTAGATTGATGAATAGACTAACGTTGGGCTTCAACTTTTTAGCTGTTAATCTTTTGTATTACAAGATTTTTCCTGTTCATAAAGTTCTTCATTGAACAATGATTGATATCTTGACTTTTATAACACTGTGGAGATTTCGTCCTACCGATACAATCTGGGTGCGCTCCAGTAATCACGTGTGTATAATACACAAGTATTTTAACAACGTTTACATTACCACGTATGCGTCGGCGTCATGAGGAAATTCCTACTTTAAACCATCAGAGTATTAAAGAAGTTCTATAATTACATGTAAATTGAATTAATCTCTGGAGGCTATCTACAAAACAAATTTATTTAATGTTCACTCGGTCCGTGGGCGAATAAATGATCTCCCACCACAGGCATATATATAGTGATGATTATTTATATGCGTGTATACGCTACTGATACGTTGCTTTCACGCTTTGGTAATTTTTCAGATATAAAATTCCTACACGATCATCATGTTGTTTACTAAGGCCTTACTATAGTGAAGAGCTCTTTAGTTAAATTAGTACGAGTTTAACTCAAAAGAATAAACAACTTAGTCTTACACAATTACTGTGTACAATCATTAAATGGATTTTAGAATTATATTGTTCTCGACGAATTGGTTTTGTAAATAAACTTTTTTGATTTCTTTGATTTTTTTTACAAATTTGACATTTTATTAAATCATACAGCTTTAGATTCGACATGGTTGAAAGGCTTACGGAATGCAATAGGGCCTACCAGCATCAAATCTTTTACACACAGTACATTTTGTATGAATTTTCAACAGACGTTTCGTTGTATCATATACTTAAGTTCCGCTTTAATAAATCCAATAATTGAAGCAAAATTAAATTTTAATAATATAATGTGAAACATTTTTGTTTGTTCTATATCTACCACTTAATCATATATTCTGGTTGATTCGATTCCTTTTCAGCTCACTTTGTGTAGAAACAAAATATAAATCTACAGCAACGCTATATGATCTGTAAGGTAACCATCCGAACACATGGTACTTCTACATCTCTACATGTAGACGCCAATATAACGAGACAATGCGACATACCGCTGCATATTTGTATTCTGACCTAGTTTCAAACGCTGGACTTCTATTCGCACATATACCCTTAATCGCGGGATCACCGGCCTATCCGCGACGCTCTACAGCACAACAGTCAGGTGTATTTGTTTTGATAGTTCTCATCAAATATCCATCGAGTCCAAGAAATGGTCCAACGTTGTATTTCGATGTCATTTAAACTGTCATCACACAACGTTATCTTGATATTGTTTATAAATTGATTTTGAACACTGCTTTCCGTCATTATTTTTTGCCTTATTCCATTGGCCGGTGGAATTATGACCAATCCCCAAATATGACTAGATTATGTGCCCTGAGTCTACCAAGACGGAACGATAAAGGTGGTCGACGTGCCAAGGTTAATTCACATATAGTTTAACTTTGATCCGTGAAGATGAAGATGCGTAGGCCTACATCAGCATGCATAGTAGCGAACTGCAATGGGGTTGGTATATTGCTCCCTATGCATGTAGTAAAACTTCTTGTGCACATAAAATCCAAATATGTACCAATTTGTCAACCCACAAATTCGCCAAACGTTACATTACGCAAGTTTCGAGTGACGTCACCTTAAAAAATGACGTTGCACTGTATGGCTAGGACTGGCCAAACTCATACTTTAACATTGCTGGTTATAGGTGTACAAAAAGATATTGTCTTAAAATAGTTACATTTAAAAAAAATAAAATTCCAAGCTTATCTCTTAATCTGCAACATTGTCTTTACCGCCTTTGTTGAAAATCCTGGATTGGCCTTATCTTGCCGTAAAGTGACAACGTTATATCACAAAGGGATATACACTATGTTACCATAGTGCCATAACTCAAATCCCCCCGTATTCACTTATACACTTGTAGAAGCGACAGTATAACAACACACACGGAAGTTATCGGACTCCCCTTACTTAGGTTATAGGTTTATTCATATTTTATGGCGCACATAGCGAATTTCAAGGAATAAAATGCATACTTTAAAGACTAGATATCCTACATACACTTAAAGAAAGAATGCATCTTATGAAGCTATTAACAGTTCTTCGGCTTAAAGAACTGTTGTGGAACCCTTTATGGTTCTGTTTGGAGCCACTTTAGTTCAAATTAAGCTAATTCATCTCCTTTTGTCGAATATATCAATGAAACGTTTTTGCCATTATGGCTTAATATGTAGAACCACCGCCTTTTCTAAAGAACCCTCAACAAACCATTATTCTGAGATTGTACCTGTGGTATAAGTGATATAGAAATGTTACGATTTTAACTTAACTACAGTGGATACGAATTTATAAGGCTTACTCAGATAACCTTACTTACAATTGCGTTTAAGCATCAAAATACTGCTCCAAAGAAAAGATAAACAATTAAACATGCACGTGGTGGCGTTCAAAAGTTTAGAGGTTTTATAATTAGCCTATACCACCATCATATTGCGTTTTAACTTTGAAGTTGTTACTAATCTTCGGGGAATAGTTTATGCCTATCTAGGATCGATGGGCGGTTGCGATGAATGCGGCGAAGAGGATTCGGTGACAAGCCTATCCCGACTACCTGAGTCATATGGGGAAACATAAGCAGCCAGGACAGGACCATCTTCTCTCGCCAAGGGTTTTATATCCGAGCTACTCTGCATTGCAACCCTTGGCAGATAATGTACAAGGCGAGTTTCAGCTACGCCATCTGGCGGATAAACTTTGTTTAACTCTGTATAGCAGTGTTGGGATATAGACAGTGATTTGGTATCTGTAGCGCTAGGTACATATCCAATAATTTCACTTAGTTGGTTGCACACCCCAAAGAAGTCCGCAAAAATTAATCGTCACCCTTTTTCGACAATACATCACAACACGCCCTGCAATTTTCGTTATTGACAGCCACCGCTATTTTCACTAACCGGGTCTTCTATGAACACATCATCTGATTGGATACGTAGCAGTTCCCACGCATCCAATAATCTTCAGGAAGCCGAGTTCCATTATATCCGCCAAGGGTTGTAATGCAGAGTAGCTTGGATATAAAACCCTTGGCTAGAGAAGATGGGGCATGATCCAATAATCAAACATATGTATATTTTCCTTTATTTGATTGGGTCTTTACGTTGTACTTTAGAGTACTTTGTTCGTATGACGGCGCGCCAGCCAAATGGGTGAAAGAAGCCATTATCGACGTCACTGGGACCAAGCACTGACCAGACAGAACAATCACAAGAGACGAGACAAATACAATACAAGCATTGTCGTGTTGTTCTCAGTTCTGCGAAAACCAGAGTAACAGAAAGCACCCTCCTACCACCCCTCATAAAAACGGTTGTTTACACACCGAACTGTATTACACAGAAAATGCATGGGCCTACAGCTGTATGTGGGTGTTGGAAAAGTCGAGTTTTCAAAGAGAGAAACCCTTATTATTATAACATTGTTTTCATTATTTTGGGATGACGCCCTTAGTTTGAACAGATTTTGGTTAAGAAAATTTGGCAGGTTGAGACCCGTCCGGCAACCGAATGGCATCACTTTTACTCGCTTTGTGTAAAAGTCTCACAATCCAAAGTTTTATATTTAATAAATGTAGAGAAAGAAAAATTCACAATGTCATCTTCCCGAGGCAAGATCGTCGAACCAAGCCTCTCTTCCTTCCCTCCCTTGCTTTAATAGATTGAAAAACTTGAGTTAAATAGAGTATACAACAGCTACTTTCGGATGACCTCTCTTTACCGCACCCAATCAGATTGGAGCTTTGTTTCAATAAGAAAGAGGCTGTCTAAACACAGGATGACAAGTAGGCTATACATGTAATACACACGCACGATCTTAGTCCCATTAACGAGTCCTGACATTACAGACGAGTTAATTGACAGTGGCGGCTGGCGCGATGCTTGTTTGTTGTCGATTTTGATGTGTAAACGGCTTTCTGATTGGCTGCAAGTTTCTATAATAGTCCAATTAAATTTTTGCCACGTTTTGTTCTCGAATCGCAGCAAGGGATATAATGTGGAAGTCTCGACTTAATGGGAAGATGCCACAGTGCAGGGATTGAACCCGAAACAATTGACCGACACTACCGATTGAACTGCATGGCCCCAATGGCCCGAGTTTAGTCTTAACTTAATGCTGCATACATGATTTCCGTGAATTACTGATACAGTGACGCTAAAGAAACATAGTTTTGATCTAGCAAAATATAGTACAATACTTACTCTACTCCAAGCCGTAAGCCGTGTCATTTTCTCCCTGTTAATGGGACATAGCAATGCGCATACAAGTATGTTGTACAATATGATGAAGGACTAAACTAAAATGCCTATGCACACCTATCTGTAATGAGATATTTTCTTTCTGAATTCTGGATTCGCTAAATTAGCGTCTAACCGGACGTTAAAATCTGATAACAACACTGTACAACAGATCAATCAATCTGTTGAATATTAAGTTGTACGCGTTTTTAACCTTGACACACACTTAATGCTATCTCGGCCAGTTATCTTCAACACGATGTATTTAATTTTCCCCAAAATGCCTTTTAACAAGACCTATATACCACGTTAGACAGATAGTCACTTTCCTACGTTAGTTAATAATTGTTGAGATTTGTCTTAAGCTGAGTGACTGTTTAGAAGGTTAACAACAAAGATATCACCTCCGAAAAATATTTTGTTAATATTTGACAGAAAAACCGTTTAGCTGGCAAATAAATATAGCCATACGTACAGCCACTGTGAATAGGCTATGGGGTCAACATATCTCTTTATTGAAGGGAGACGTAAGGAACTCCACTGGCGAATTTTCGCGGGGTATTGTTGTTTGTGTAAACCTTTCGCCTTCCGGAAACGTTACACACTATCAAATTCCCAAGAATCATAATCTAGATTGAGCTCTTCGTTTGAAAAGTATTATTCGTGAAGTCGCATTCTGTTATTCGCGTGTTATATGGTTCAAACCCAATTATCATGTTTGGTAACGATAAAGGGGTATTTGGTGTGATTATATCTGCCTGCTTGTGTAAGGTCGAGGAAAAAAACAGAAATTCGTCTAGTGTTAAGTTTCCCTTCCATGAAAAGCTTTTGGATGTCCCCATAACCTTAAATTGATACGGCTAGGCATGGTGTTATGCCCGATATGCTTGAGTCGACTTGTCTTGAGGAAACTATAGGGATCATGCATGAGCGGGCGCTGACTATGAAATAGACTGCTCGAAATAGTCCCTCCGGTCTACAGTTTGACGTTACGAAAGCAGCAATTCAATAACTCGGTAACACCCATAATATATTAGATGACCATTGAATGCTTTTATTTCAGCTCTATCATTTTTAATACTGTTACAAGCCTCCAGCTCTAGAATTGTGAAATCAATGTGACATTACTGGCATTTTATGCAGACACTTTCAACTGGTAATTAGTTAAACTAGTCAATGGAAATGGAAAAATAAAACCACAATTGAAAAATAATTCTGTTCATGACTGTAATTTGCCAAATACTTATTAATTCATTTGGATCCAATGTGTAGTTATCATAGTTACATAATACTCCCATTTAGTCACCGAACTGTGAACTGAAGGCTATAACAGTGAAATCCATACATCGCGCGGGACGATGTGGGACTCTCAATTTTAATTTTCTGTCTAAATCAACGCTTATCGACTATTTTCTGCAAATATTTCCTTAGTGGATAAAGGCTTTTGTGGAGGAACTGCCAGTCAAATAGCCCAATAACGGTGAGGGGTCAGGGGCCGCTATAACGACCCCGAAGATGGGAGAATGAGGAGGGTGGGAAAGGCAATCTCCGCTAACTATAGCGAAAGAATTCCATGCGTCATTTTAATACGATAGTTCTTAATTGACGCACTTCAAATTTCATCGACCTATTTCCTTACGTAATAGCATACTAATGACGCGTAATTTCGTAGAATAAAGTTTAAGAGGCTGTGCTGCATCTTTAGAACAATACTTACCAAAACTGACTTTGACCCAACGCCATACCATTAGAAAATACACATTGATAAACATATAGGACAATTCGCATTCTGTGTAAACCAGACAAAAGTTGACTACAAGTTGTGTATTGCCTTTTTTTGTATGTATACAATTATATTTATATAGTGTACAGGCCATTGTTTTAATTATCGAAACTATAGCAAACGTGAATGGATTTAAAGCTTCTATCTATACATATATATTTAAAAATGGAAATGTGCGTACATACCTGTAATCGGGATATAGAAGCATCCAGCGTTGAATACTGATATAAGTCAGAATGTAAACACGAATTAGCGTAATAACTGTCGATAGGCCTATACATAATGGCGATATTGAGCGCAGATTTAATTCAGTATTGTCCGCGTGCCTAGCTCCAGCATTCCTTTACAAATTTAAGCGTGCACTAATGTACCGCAAAATTAAAGGCGGTTTAACTTTTAAACAAAGTAGTCATCTATAAAAGACGCTCATTTCAAATTAGCAAATGCCCTTCAGCATTTTCCCGTTCAACGAGACAGTAGCTTAAACGCTCGGCTCAGGAATGCTGCTACATTTATCTGTAACTTTTCCCTGGTGTTTATGATATAAACATTCGAGTAGTTTGAACTGAAAATAAAATATAGCCGCTATATGTAAGTATCGAGTATGTCATCTACACTAACTATATGTTTCAATTGTTTTAAGATGTTTAAACCGGAATATTAGCATAACCATACAATCAGAGACCCTGAAGGTCTAATAAAGCGTGACACTGATAAAATCGCACATTGAATACCGCAAGGAATGTCAGCAATAGATTCATTTTGTAACTATCAACTACCACCAAGCTTTTCAACGCAGACTGCAAGTTTGAGATAAACCAGCCCTGATTTGATTTAAACCGTCGCCGTTCTATCTCCATGGCATTGCATATAGACCGCTTGATCATAAACGTGGACCATATTGTGTATGGTGATACTTGGTAAATTACAGCGCATTGTGTTGTCGGCGTCAGGCAAATTACAACTGTATAAATACACCGGGACTACGTTATGATGTCATGTATAGCAGCAGATCGATCAATTTTTTTTTGTTAATGTTACAAACAAATCTAATTAATTTTGAATCAAAAATTTGTTTTACTTTAATTTGACTTTTACTTTACTTTAAGCAACTGGACTGTTGTACGTAACTTGGGCGAAGAGTAGGGATCCTCCACGTGACTTCCTAGGAAAACGGCTATGGCGCGGGTTTATCTCAACGTTGCAGCTGTGCTGATAAACTAGATGGTAGGCCTACTTGATGGTTACACAATGATAATCGCCATTACAATCTTTCAAGGAAGTATCGTGGCAGAGCTCTATACCGGTAGCCATAGTAACGGGAAAATTCAGATGCGTAACATTTTCTTAATGTGTTATGTGTGTCAACATAAAGTAGAGCAAAGTTTTGATTTAAGAATAATTAAATTTGTTTGTAAGTTTAAAAAAGAACGGCATCGATTTGCAGCTCTATAACACCCTAGCGTATTCATGGTATATTTAAACAGCTGTAATTTGCCCGATGATGTCCGCCCATGTATTTGTTAATGTACCGAATATCACTTCACGAGATGGTCCTGGTTTATGATCAAGCGATCTGTCCACAATGTCATGGAGGTAAGACGGCGACGGTTTCTATCAAGTGCTATTGATGGCGAAATGATAAGATGTCATTTTTTCTGTTTAGAGTCTACACATCTTGTTTGGATTTGATTCTGTGCAGCTGCGTGCTCTGGGTATAGCTGTGCACTTTTTGTCCGGCAGTTGTTTAAAAAGAGCAGCTCGATCGGTATTATTTGCTATTACATAATAGAGAACCAAGCACTAAACCGTTACTACATAAATATTAGTTGTCTGTCACATTGGCACACCACTACTATTTTTGTGGTTATAATTTATTACATATAAAGAAGGATTGTACGTTATTCAGTACTAAGGTGAGGGTGGTGGCACCTTAGTAGCCTACATGATAAGTAAGGGATGTATTGCCCAATCGTATTCTTGTAGTTTCTATAGTGGACGAGACTAAGATGATTCTCGTATGCTATGCCAGGCCATCGCGCATTACCGAGAGATGTTCCGACATGGGTAATATCAGAAGTCCATTAACTAGAAGTGTGAAACGCCCATATGAGTAGCGCGTACGGCATTGTATCCAAAAT